>VYZT01046145.1:31696-45461 GCA_013400735.1 Pomatostomus ruficeps
ATAAGAGTGTATAGATAGATCTATCTCCAATCCATAAACTTACTGGTATTTAAACACGCAATGTGCAATTTTATTGCTATAATGCTAAAGATTGAAGGAGGATTCCTTCCAAAAGGCATTACATAGGAATTGTGATTTGGTGTGATGCAGTTCAGTAATGTCAGCCAAGACACATTTTATGGCCAACTCTCATTAAAAGAACCCCAGAATAACATCATGGAACAGATTTCAGTAAGAAATTGTAACCACTACCTAACCCACATTAGTTAGCTTGCCTTAAAAGTCATCTCAGAATAATATAAAAGCTTTTGGAATAATGAGGATGAAGAGACATGTGAAAGCTTAACGAGCAGGCTGCTGGCGTTCCTGCAGTTTGATTTTGCCCTGATTTTCAGTAACTTTGCAGAGCTGAGAGCTGCTGCTGAGAAGTGAGGCAGGATTGTCTCAGCAGAAAGGTTGGCTGTGGCAGTGGAACAATTGCTGACCTTTGGAGCAATTTGGAATGATGAGTATGTTTTTCCCTTTCAAGAATCCTGCTTCCTTTACAAAAATGTGCCCCTTCTCAGAATGATGTCATCCTCTGAGAGTGTGTCATGAAAGGAAGAGGTAGCTCTCTTAAAAAAACCCATACAGTTAAAATTTCTGCACAACGTGCTGCAGAATCCCAGACAAGGAAGCTGGTAACACCCAGGAGATCCTTATCCACTGTTTTGGTTAAATTGGGGCCTTAAAGGAATGAAAGTCATCCTGCTGGCTAACCCAGAAATGCCAAAAGTGGCAGTGCTTTGTCAGTGAAAGCCACAGAAATTCCATGATGAATGTTTTACACACCCAGCAGTGCAACAGCTCACATTGACCCAGCCAAACTGGGACTTTTCCCCCTCACAGTTAGCTGTTGTCACTGAGCTAATGTTACACACAAATGTTTTGCATTTGCACCAGAAAACAGCTGAATATATTATCAGGTAATTTAGGAAAAAGGTTGTAAAAGCAGTTATTCAGTGTAAGGAATACTACCTGAACAAAGGCTACAAGCATTTCAAGTGTGAGCATAAGGATTTCACATGACAGAAGGTCCATGATGCAATTCCCTTTTCCAAACAGAACAGTAACCAGCATATCTTAATGCTACCACTTAATGTCCTGCCTCATGGAATTTATAATTCACCAAAAGTAAAATCAGTGTCCTTAATTAAAGCTAACAGCATGTGAGCCCACAAAAGGAAACAAACACAGACAGAGCTATTTACCAGTGCAATCAATTTACATTCAAAATAAGCTCACATTTTCCATGACTGGGGCAACTGACTTAATTCTATTTTAAAAGGGAGCAACAAATGTAATGGGTTTTCTTTGGAGGACCCATAACACATTAATTACAATTAATCTGAAGGATTCTGTACTAAACGGAGCATGCTTTTGAACTGTGACAAACAAGGGTAAAATAATGGTACATTGAAAAAGATATTTCAAAATCAGCAAACTTTCACTGTATACTACTGCATTTTTCCATGTCAAGAAATCTTTTATTTTCTAACAGAAATACACTAAAGATGTGTAACCAATATTTGAATCATATTATAACTGCTAATAGGTGAAAATGTGTTCCTATTTTGAAAAGCAATTGGTTATACAGCCCTCACTTTGTTTAGGCTGATATTTCAAAAATCAGCAATGATCTGAAATTACACTATGTTTTCTGCCTTTTTCCTTTGCTTTGAAGCATTAATGAAAAACCACCAAACCAATAAACAGAACCTAAACTACTGTAGAATGCGTCAGGACAGGCAGCAGTGAGAAATTCCCCTCCCTTTCCACTCCCTCCTCCAATCTCCTTCAGATTATCTTTATCTTGGTACTTCCACTGCAGCCACCAAGGAACTGAGGACATTTTCTCCTGGAAAAATCTGAAGCCAGCGATTTATCTCCCTGTTTCTTGCTTTAAGAGGCTTTTCACAGTCCAACAAGGCCAGTGTGTGACAAAAAGGGGTAAACTCATCCCCACGATGCCTTCCAGCCCCAAAGGCTGCTACCATTCCCTTTGCATCAGACACAGCTGATGTTGTGCAACTGCAGCATAAATCAGGAGTGGAAAATACACCTGAGGAATTAAATATGAGGCAAAACAAAGGCATTATCATCAGAGCAGTTAGCACCTCGAGAGATGGGCACAGAGGGGGGAAACTGAAGGCAGGGGAGCAGGGCTGCCTCTTCCAGCGGCAGCTGATTATTAAATTGGTTTAGGCTGTGGATTGACAATGCATCCTGAGCCTTGGTGCAGAGCTCGGGAGGAATATGCCTGTGCAGTCACCTCTTCTTAGAAATAAAGAGATTAGTGCAGGTGGGAGGACAGGTGGGTGGTATGGCAGAGCTGTGGGTACCAGACCTGCAGCAGGATGGGAGCAGACCCAGGGTAAAAGGGAGCAGACAAAGGGATGTTCTGATTTCAGCAGTCACCATCAGGCTGCGACTGTGGAGAGAGGGGAAAAGCAGCTGTGGGTGGGGATAGGGAGAAGCTGTAGGAAAGAAGGCTGAAGGCAGAGAAGGCTTGGAGGACAGAGAATTGTAAATCCATGGTTTCATTCAAGTGCACATGAGAGCAAGAGAAGAAAGGAAGGGGCAGAAATCTTCTGCATATCAAAACACCTGGGAAGAAGACACAAGAAAACTCCAGCTCTGCATACTTGAAGACACAAATATATATTAAGGTATTCACGTTGCAATTATGCCATAAACCAAAGGCATATCTGGTAAAGGAGCAGAATTATTAAGGCAAACTGCAAGAGTCTCAGCCATCCACACCCACACTACCCTACACTATTTGTACACCCCTGACACCACCAGCAGTCACCTTTCTTATCTTCTCACTGTGAGACTAGGAGGCAAAACAAGGGGAAAATTCCAGAGCCAAGGTTTTGGGGGGCTGTTTATCTATCGCAGGTTGAAAAGTGGGATTGTGGTGTTTTTTAAATTTAATGTGATAAATCTAAAGCTTTAAATGGTCACTTTAACCACTTAAAGAAAATAAAAGGAATATCTAAAGGTCTTCCTCCTGTTCTCTATCCTTCTTAAATTATTTTAATAAGAAATTACAACCATTTCATTTTGAAAGAAGATACAAATTTTTTATGGTGAGAACAATCAAACACTGGAACAAACTCCCTGCAGAAGTGGTGGAGTCTCCATCTCTGGAGGTTTTCAAGATGAGATTGGACAAGGTGCTGGATAATCTCCTTGATGATGCTTTCCTACAAAAGGGATCTCCCAACCTGGGCTCTGTCCTGTGAATCTGTGACTTGATACATCTGATCTGTCAAAATTTAAAAACAGAGGAAAAAAAAAAAAAAGAGAGGAACAATAAGCCTTGTTCTGGGAGATCTTGTTAAACATCATAAAGATGAAAAGATATTTTCAATACTCTTCAATTGTTCTGATTAATCTTGATCACTGGTTTTCAAACCTGCTTCCAGTATCTTGACTTTCAGCCTTGTTGAAGGAAGGCACAGGAGAGGTACCGGGGTGATATCTAACTGCAGGTTGCAGCAATGAACACTGAAACTGCTACCAAAGGAGGGTGTCACTGCTTTCATTGACAAATTGCAAGCATTTACCAATAAACCTTTCTGATAGTTTTAGGTCTTTGTAGTCCTGAAGGTTTTCCAGATTATGAAACCACATTCTGCATGAATTGCATGTAAAACTCAGATATAAAATAATATTGAAACAATTGTGAAATTTAGAAGAGAAGATGGTTTAAAAGAACTGGAAACTCCTAGTTGTTGTTTCTCAGGCTTTTCAGTGTTATGAGACATCTTTTTCCTGTTGCCTACCTAGGTAACTTTGCTATGGTTTGGTGGGAGCTAATATTGATTCTTTAACTCTAATTGACTTCTTTATTGCCAGCTAGCTGTAAGACCAAAGAAATATTGTTTAAAATCCTCGTTTGACTTCAGAGAGAGACCTAAGGTTTTTTAATTTAAAATAAAATGTTCACTGGGATGTATACTGCAGAGCAATACACAGCAAGCCAGTACTGTTGTTAGTGCTGGTCAGAGAGTTTAATTAACAAACCCGGTTTAGCTTTTTCCTACTGACAGATATTATCTGAAATACTTCCTTTTGAAGGGGTGAGCAACAAAAACTCACAGCCTGGCAGTGCCTGATGATGTGTCACAGCCTCCTCTCCTGGGCTCCCAGCAGATTAAGGGGCAGTGCTTTCCCCCCTCCTTAGAGGGTGATCCACCCTCCATGGGTTTGGCAGTTACTCATTCCAAACAAACAGCACACCTATTTATTAACCTTGCTCCCCACTTTCTCCCTATGCCCAGCCATTCTGAAAACCTGGATGCACAGCCCGCCCTGTCCCGCCTCTCCTGCCACCTTAGAAGCCCAGCCTGGCACAGGTCTCATCAGAAGCTGTCACTCTGTGCAGGCTTTTGCCACTTGCAGTTGCACCTGCTGCCAGCAGAGACACCTCAGCACCCTCTTATCTGTCCCATCGGGCAGGGACCCGTACCAAAGAGCTGCACTGGAGTCACTTTTTTCAAGTTACCCTGGTTTAATTGAAAACAGCCAACCTACAAACAATTGATCCGTCCTGTGCTCGTCAGTGCTGCATCCACACCTGCGAGGCACCGAGGGCGCCTGGGCTGCAAAGCTGCTGCTTTTTCAGCAAGGCAATGCCCTTACACCACAAGACACAGCCTTACTTTGGCACTGCTGCAGTAATACTAGGAACAGCTACAAAATAAGCTTCAAAATTTCTCTTGTTTGTCCTGCTGTGCTGCTTGCCTCAGTGTCGTTCATTTCAGTGAATTCTAAATGCTTACGTGAATATTTCGCCTTAAGTATCTTCAGGGCTCATCTGGTTCTTCATCACAATTGAGGGGGCATATTATCACTCTCTCTTTGATTTTTGAAGAACCTGCTGTGCTGATACACTTGAACTATTTCATCTTTCTGCACAACATCTTACCAAAATGTTAAGCATAGAGGGCTTCTTCACGAAGAAAGAAGACACTCTCTTTTGACAGATATTTACAATGAGAAGCTCTGAATTGTGTAAAATATTCTCTGCGTTTGTTTTAATTTCAGAAAAATGTGGTCCCCTGCGGAGGATTTTGATCCTTCAGATACTGTGTTTTCCAATGAAAGGCATTTCTCTGAAAATTCTCAAAAAAGTTTCATATAGAATGACTAAAAATACCAAAATGACGTCTTCCTTAAAACACAAAAATAGGGATGGAAATCTCATTGTCCCATTCACAGCCTATTCCTGTCATTGCAAACAAAACTTGAAATTGATGTTTCTTCAGCGCATTACTTGAAGCCAACATGAGTTTTTTCCCAGGGCAAAACTAATTACAGCAGAATTACTCTGGTAGACGTTTGTCTGACATCCAACAAAGAACATTTCTCCTCCTCCTCCTCCTTAATTCTTTGAGCTGGTTGTGTGCATTTATGTCCCACTTGCCCTTAAATCCTCCCTTTGATGGCCAGAATCTTCATTTTTCTCTGAGTGGATGCTGAAGTTCTCACGTGGTCACAAGCCAGTAGGAGGAACTGGGTTTTAAGTAAAACATCAAACAGCCATAATTGAATTGCTGGAGCTGGCAGTACCGCCTTAACTCGCTGAGAGGGAAAAGCAGGCGAAGTTTTGAGTAGCTGGAGGCTCTCAAGTGGAGCTCTGACTCACACAGATGGAAAACACATAACATTGTTTTGAGAGCTTCTCTGTGCACATTATTCTAATTTGGCAGTCCTGGGGCTGAACTGGTTTTCAGAAGAGCAGTGTCATAAATCACTGTCATTTCTGTCCTTAGCCACCAAGAAAAACAGGCACCATGTTTTGGGACTGTCTTACACCCCTTCTTCTGGCACAGGTTTGTTTGGAAATGCTTTGAACTCCACATCAAATGTCCCTCATAGTACAAATAAAAACTTCAGAGAAATGTTTAAACAAGAAGTGTGTACAACTTACCACAAATCACTAAATCTGTGATTGACTGATAGACTGACTTTAATTTGCGCAGTTGTAATGCTGTGATGAAAAAGGTTGTGTTTTCCCTGCTGCAATATTCACCAGATATCTGTGGATAGGTTCTCTGTTCTCCCAGTGTCCTTATGAACCAAAAGCAACAATTATAAAAGAAAATAATGATTATTTTGAGCATGTATCATCCTTAAATAAATACCATAGGTTCTTGAGAATTAGAGCAAAAAAAAAACCCAGTAAAGACTGGGCAGCATAAGACAAAGATATTAATTGGATGCAGATCCTGCAGGACATTATGTCAGCCTTCGTCAGGTACCTGATAAAGCAGCTTTTCCACAGTAGCATATTGAATGAGTTAAAATACTATCAGAGGCTCAAGTATGACCACAAATACAACTAGAGACAGCAGCAAATGAGATATGGGCTCGAAGATGTGATGGAGAAAATGATGGCACCCAACTGCATCCAGGTCTGGGGTCTTCAGCACAAGGAATATCTGGAGCTGCTGGAACAGGTCGAGAGGAGAACACAAAGATGTTCTAAGAGCTGGAGCCAGGCTGGGATAGCTGGGGGTGTTCACCTGGAGATGAGAAGGCTCCAGGGAGACCTCAAAGCCCCTTCCAGGGACTAAAGGGGCTCCAGGAGAGCTGGAGAGGGACTTTTTATAAGAGGATGTAGTAACAGCACAAGGGGGAATGGCTTCCCACTGCCAGAGGGCAGGGCTGGATGGGATATTGGGCAGGAATTGTCCCCTGGGAGGGTGGGCAGGCCCTGGCACAGGGTGCCCAGAGAAGCTGTGGCTGCCCCTGGATCCCTGGCAGTGCCCAAGGCCAGGCTGGACACTGGGGCTTGGAGCAGCCTGGGACAGTGGGAGGTGTCCCTGCCCATGGCAGGGGTGGCACTGGATGGGCTTTATGGTCCCTTCCTACCTAAGCAATTCCAACATTCTTTGATTCCAACTCTATGATTCTATGATTTTGACAAAACAGAGATTAGGAGTCAAGGAAAGAGGAACTGAGCAGGCAGAGGTTTAAGAGACACCACAGCACAAGATGGCCTTTGGACAACAAAAAAGGACTTTAAAGCCCCGTGCTACAGAAGAAAGTGCCAAGTCTAAGTGTGTTGTGGAGAACTGACAAGGAAGATTATCTCCAAGGGAAGGAATTTCTCCCTGGAGGAAAACCAGCAGAAATAGCACAACAGAATGAGAGATGGCCGGTGGTAACCTTTACCTTGTCAATGGACAGACTTTACCTGAGTCCTTAAGTCTCTTAAACTTACCTGAAAGATCTGGAAGAAGAATCCAGAAAAAATCTAAGGTGATCTTCTGTTTTCAGCTTATGCCCTTACTAAAGACAAGTGTAAATGGCCTTTTGCTGTCATAGTGTTTGGTAAAGAATAAATCTGGACATTAGCCCTAGGAATAACGGAGCTGATACTTTTTTCTCCAGTCCATATATAGAAGAGAAACAGTGAAGACACAAAAGCCTGAAATACATTTTAAAAAATAAAATAAGAGAGGTAGAGCACAAAGATACTTGTGAAGAGAGAACAACTTGTCACATAAGAAGTGAGTAAACTTGAGGACATGAGTAACTAAAACTTGATTTAATTTTAGGATAGAGACCACACAGGGTCAAATGGAAAACTTCTCTTTCAAGCTAAGAATTGACTAAAAAGTGAAAGGAAAGGCCTGAAAGTATGCATCTGACCACAAGACAAGTACAAGTACTCCAGATAGTGACTTGGAGGACTTAGATTAATTGAATGTCCCTTCACATGGCTACCCGTCTCTAGAGACCACAGAGGAAACTCTGAATCTTTCAAGCCCTTGTCGGTCATGGGTGGGCCCAGCAACAAAAGACAGTTCAGATATTTATGTGAATAATAAAATTACCCAATTAAATCCTTACTCATTTCTGTGGGGGGAAAAAATGTTAAACAAGGAACCAGAAAAAGCTGTGCACTACTAAGTCTGGTCAGATGCTACACTGACTTTTCATTATTTGCTAGTTTCTCAGAATGTCCATGTAGCCCTGGGAAAACACAAGGATGACTGAGTGTAAACATGACTCTACATGGCTCTAATTTAATAAAGTACAAGCACAACTTCAGGATTAGAGGAGAACAACCCTCTCTAGTTCCCACAGTCTGTCCTAGGTGCCTCTGCCTAATAAACTACTTAGCCTGATTTTCCCAGCTTTGACCACAAAATTGGTTGAAACTTATATTGTTTTATATTAATATGGTAGCAGTAAGACAACATAAAATTTAGGATGCAGGATAGAGCATTATTCTAATTTTATAACTCCTTACAGCAGTCAGTGAGGGAGAGATCAATATTTGCGCTGTGGACATGCTGGATTGGTGGGCATGGGTGCTCCCTCTGGGGAAACCATTCCCAAATGGGTGATCACTGGCATTTTTCCCTCAGGATGGTGGTAGGAACACGGTTTCCTCACCCTGAGATCAGGCAGCCTCTCAGCATTTTCTGGAGTGGACATGAGGCACACGTTTCCTTGCTGGCTGTGCTGCGACCCAGGTGTTTCCTCTTGTTTCAATGGCTGCATTGTGGCTGTTTGTGAACCATAACTTGTGTTTCCACAGCAGTGACAGGATGGGAGTAAATGGCACAGAGAGTGTCTTTTCTTTTCTTTCTTTTTTTTTTTTTCTTTTTTTTGTGTTGTTTCCCAAGAGTTCCGGCCCATTCTGCAGGAAGTGGAGGTTCTGTGTGTCTGTGTGTCTGCATTTCTGAACAGGAATAAGCATGGGGTTAACAGAAAAAGAAAGAAACCTGACATTTGCTTTTTTTCATTAGGCAGAGAAATAACTAGCCAAGGCTGATGACTGAGCTCTGAAAAACATCACCACCTATATCTAATCAAGTAAAATATTCAGGCCAAATGCACACTACTGTATAAACGTCTTTGCAAAGAGCCACAACACCGAGATGCTTAACAGGCTTGCCTTTTCCCATGCATATTTCTTTTTTAAAAAATGCTGAAAACTGGTGTTTTCTTTTCCATCTAGCTGAAAATCCAAGAAAAGGAGGTCTCTGCTGTATTAATGGGGAAAAAGTTCTGCAAATTATTTCATTTGCAGGAGAAGAAGCACTACCAATGCAGCAAGGGTGACACTGACATAGTTTGGAGTCACAGCTGGAAGAGAGAGAAGTGATACTGATCAACTTCTACCAGGCTAGTGGAAGTCATGGTCATGAATTTTATCTGCCACAGCTTCTATTGAAGACCTTTCATCAAACAAGCGTTATTCCCAGCATTTTCTCCAGAAGCCTGGAACAACTGGCTAAATACTGCTGGGATTAATTATGTTCCCTCAATTTTTATATGTATTTAAACTTTCTAAGGATCTTGAAGGAGTGGGTTAAAGGTGAAACACAGAGAACTGTTAAAAATAGTTGGTTTTAATTAATTTCTTCAGTTTAAAAATACCTGTTTTCCACTGTTGATCCAGAGAGCTTTTCTTTGTTTGGAACTACATGCTAGGAAATCCACCCAAGAAGGAAAAAATCCAAGAAGAAAAGAAAAAAAAAGAAGCAAAGACATTTCTGAGGCCTTGAAAAGAAATGAATGTTTCAATTAAAGAAATGTCTTCAGAAACAGGGAGAAGGAGAAGAGATTGAGAGATTTCCTGCAGATGGGAAGGTGCAACATCTCAGGGTAATAATTTTTTTGATTTTTTTATCAGTTTTTTAGTTTGTTTAGCTATAAAGCAAAACTTACTAAGAAGCCAATTTTACTTATGATACCTCCATAGCCAGATAAAATTATCTGCTCAAGTACTTTCAGTATTTTCATGTCTTTTTTGTCCGAAACTTCCTTTTTGAACATTTCCTATCAATTTAAGAGAAACATTCAGTAGCATTTTACTACATTCCCATCAAATTGCAAGAATACTTTTTACAAGGAGTTGACCAAGCTACAGAAGACAGACACCTGAGTTATCTCTGAGGTATTTTCTCAAGGGCAATGTCATAAATAGAACAAGAAGTTTGGCTTTCGCATTTATGAAAAGGCAAGTGATCAGTTTGAACTATGAATGTGTTAGTAGTTAATTAAGTTGTTAATTAATTCCTAAGATTAAGAGAGTTTGTAATTCATGTTCTTTGATGTTTGAGTGTTAAGTGTTACGTCTAAATTCTAAACAAAGTTCAGAAGTTTGGAAACCCCGTGATATCTTTTGAATTCATCTTTGGGTTTAGCTGTGCTCCAAAGGAGAAAAACCCCTCGCCCCTAGTCAAAGTGCTATTTTTAGAAACTTGACTGCTGCCCTCCAAGGAGCTCTAATGGAGACCTGCATTTTAATAAGGAAGGTTTCCCGCCTAGAACTCCAGATGACATCACCCACAGACTCTGCCCTAGCAACAACGAGCCATTGGTCAGAAGACCTTCCCTCACCTCCAAGACTTAAACCAATTAACTGGACTCCAAAGGGACTTTACCAATCACCATTTACTTCAGAGGCGGCACAATGGGCGGTGATGGGAGGAGCCAAGATGGGTATAAAATGGGGAGCCCAGCCTCAAGAGCTTTGGTTTTTGCCTCTGTTGGGGACCAGCACAGGCACAGGCAGGTGCTGGTGATAGGCAGATTTGCCACCTAACTCTGCTTGAGGATACCCAAGCGAGGCCCAGCACTGACAGGGGTTTTGTGTTGGGGTTTTTGCTGTCTCTTATTGCTGTGGACCTGGATTTTTTATTTTTTATTTTATTACCCCTTTTTTGTTATTAATAAACCTAAGTTTCTTTTCAATCAAATTTCAAGAGTTGCCTCATTTTTCACAGGCAACTCTTCCAGTGGGAAACAATTTTTGGAACACATCCCCTTTTAGGCAGAAGTTACTGCACTGCTAACTCTGAAAGGAACTAAAAGTACTTTTTCATTACAATTACTGAACCCTTCTGTTAGATTCCTGCCTGACCAGGAGAGCTCAGGCTTTTAAACCATGCCTAGCATTTATATGTCACATGGCAGGCAGATTATCTCCCTACTGCTGGCTAATGAAAGCAATTTTTAAATCGCAGGGCTGGACTCTGCAGTCCCCTGACATCCAGTGCCATCATGTGGAGACATGAATTGTTACTCCCTGGCTGCCTGAGAGGAGCTTTTTCTAGGGACAAACCACTGCATTCAATTAAAACTTGTGTTTGCAATAATGAAACCACTTTTTTTGGGGGGGGGGTGTGAAATCAAATTAATAAGGTGCTTAGCAGTTAAGATTTCCTTGGCTATTAAGAACCTCCTTAATGCCTCAGATCTGTACTACTAGCTGCTATGACTTCTCTGTGTGTTAAAATAAAAGAACCCTTTCTAAAACGTGGAATCTCTTTTGCTCTGATCTTCTAAAACTGTGTGAAAGCATCATCCACTGGAGTTTATTTGGCAATATAATTTTCTGTGTCTTTCCTCAAAGACAAAGTGACAGATTCCTTCCTCAAGAAGAAAAAAAGAAACCAGTTTTTTCTTTAATTCCTATACAAATATACACAGACAAACACAGACACACGTATATTCACATGCACACATACACAAACACACATAAAAATATTTAATCTTGAGACAGAATTCGGGAGAGATGATGGTCTTCTTGGGGTCCCCAGCATTTTGATCCCCCTGAGCACCCTGGTAGGTTCCAGACTGAATGGTGGCCTGAAGGCAAATCCATGTGAAGAAGCAGAAATAAAAGAATATTATATTTATTTTATATAGTTTGTACTCACTTCCAAATTGTCTGAAGCTGTACATCTGGACGGGAAATACAGGTGACAGGTGAGTGTCCTACTAGCAAATGTCAGGTGCTGCAATGCACTGACTCTTTCTGCCCTGTGTGTTTCCTGCCAGAGAGAAAACACATTTGGCTTTGGCACAGCAAGTTTTCTAGGGAGGTCAAAATGATTTTCAAACGAGCAGGATATCAGTGTTTCTTTAAAGTAGGTTCATGATGCTCATGAGAACCCATTATTGAGGATAGCAACAGCACATTAACTCTATTCAAAATTATGTCTCACTGCTATGGCCCAAACATCCAATTTGGAGATAAAAAACCAAAGAAAACAAGAGGTCATGTTTCACCAAGAGTTAAGTGCCCAGGAAATAACTACAATTTTCCACATGACTTTGGCAGGAGCTCTTTCAGTTAAACAGGCAATGAATTAGGATCAGGTCTATATGTTGGGAGAAATGAAATCTGAAATGAAATTTTGAAATGCTCCCCCCAAATGCATGCAACCGCTATGGAAAACGTGCACAAGAACAAGCAGAGAAGCAGTAATTCTACATTTGTCTTACTCTGTCTCTTCTCAGACATGGAAGCATTGACAGCATCTCATGTCTGAAGCAAAGAGGTTATCACCCCATATAGCAAAGCCCTAATCAAACCATTGTGACACTTTTAAGGACTTGCTGATGCCAAAAGAGTGTTTTTTGTGCTAATCTGGATTATCAGAAGGAAAGCACAGCAAAGCCAGCTCTCCTTTCCTTTTGCAGAAACTTTCCTTCTTGAAGCCCAAGGCACCATGAATGGTTGTTGCTACAGCCTAGAACTGTGCTTTAATACAATCCCTTCTACACAGCCCTCATAGTTTGGGAGGAATAAAAGGCAAAGCATTCAGATGAGAAGGCTGATTTGCCTTCTTTATATGTACACTTTTTTATATAGTATAGAAAATATAAAACAAAAGTTAATATTTATAAACATGATCATATACATATATCTGTGTGATCAAGGTAATAGAAGCAGCCAGGTTTCTTGATGAGAATACCGTTTCTGCCCTGTTTTTCCCAAGCTTCTATAGCCACTTCATTTGGTGGGCCAGTTTAAACCAGGCCAGCAATTACCAGATCCTCAAGACTGTGTCCATGGTGAATAAACTAGGAGGATCCTTTGTTAAAGAAGCATCAGTAAACTAGTCTCTAGGCAACACGTAAATCAGTAAACAGGCAGAACTGAGGAAAAAGTTCAAGCACAGCCCTGCAGTGTGTTTAACCCAGAGCCCACTCTGTGCTCTGCCTCATGATGCAGAGGGGCCAAGGCCTAAACCAGAAATTAATCTGGCTATTGCTGTAACAGACAACAAAAATATTTTTACAAATACCTTGGCATCAGAAAAAAGGCTAAGGGGAATCCTGATTAGATGCACGGGGAAACACAGTGACACAGGAGTAGGAAAAGGCTGGGGTGGGGTATCTACACTCATGAAATGGAATAAAGGATGAAACCCCCATAAATCAAAAGAAGGGGTCAGTAACCCTCTATGTGACTTCTGTTTAACTTATGACAGATCTGTGGGGCTGGAAGGGATCCACCCCAGGATGCTGAAGGAGCTGGTGGAATGCCTCCCTGCGCCACTTCCATCCCTTTACCAGCAGTTCTGGCAAACCAGGAAGGTCCCAGGGGACTGGAAGTTGGCAAATGTGACACAGCACCTCCAAGATGCCCAGAAGAAGGATCTGGAGAACCACAGGCCAGTGATGCGAGGGACAACAGTGTGAAAGTCCTGCCCTGGGGGTCACAACAACCCCTGCAGCTCCAGGCTGGGGCAGAGGGGCTGGAAAGCTGGGAAAGGCCCTGGGGGTGCTGGTGACAGCAGCCGGACGTGAACCCAAGAGTGCCCAGGTGGCCGAGAAGGCCGATGGCCCCTGGGCAGTCCCAGCCTTGATGTGGCAGCAGCAGCAGGGCAGTGACCGTCCCTGTGCTGGGCACTGCTGAGGCCACACCTTGAGTGCTGTGTCCACTTCTGGGCCCCTCATG
>VYZT01046145.1:45635-57747 GCA_013400735.1 Pomatostomus ruficeps
TTGGGTATTGGGAAGAATATCTTCACTGAAAAGGTTGGAACAGGTTTCCTGGGGAAGTGGTGGAGCCAGAACTCGCAGTGCAAGTGATGCCTTGGAGAGGCTGCCTAGAACAGATGCCAGACAAGATTAAGAGAATAAAATGGGGATTTATTGAAGGGCCTTCAATAGGGACACCTTAGGCAGTCAAAGGCCTTCTCAGGGAGAAGCTATATCCAAGATGGACCCCAGGTCATGAGTTTTCTACATTTTTATAACTTTTTATCAATTTACATATCAGGGTTAATCCTCCAATTACAGCTTCAGGTAATGAAGTAATTTAGGCCAAGTTCATCCTCCCTTTTAGAGGCTTAGTTTACATAATTTGGGGCCTAGAACAACAAGGGGTCCTTGAGTTTCAGACCTAGAGAGGATTTGTTATGTCTAACTAGAATGTGAGAACAGGAGCTCATAGACTATATAGAGTTTTAGAGTTATACACTAAAGCAGTACAGGATCCGAAAAATATAAAAGCTAAATCCTAAAGCATCACAAGAAAGTTATAAGTCACCAAGACTATGTTCACCTAATGCATCACATGCCTTATGATGTTTTTTATTTTTCAATTTTCGATAGCTCTGCTTGTGCAATAGCAAAAACACTGCTGTTAACCTGCCCTTGGCTTCAGCAGAAGCAGGACACAGCATTTATGCAGGTGTTCATGCTCCGCAGAGAGCGACACAATGGATACACTCAGCTGCTCTATCTGCAACCCCTCACACAGGAGTCTGGCACCTCTTGTTGTTACCCTTTCTATTTTTTCGGCCTTGGTAACCCTCAAGTGGGTAATGGCAGGACGGTTTTCAGGGTAGCTCATCTCCCTTTCAGAGAAGTACACAGAAGAAAATACACAGCCAGGGATTACAAATCCAAAACATAAAATGCCAAAATGCTTTCAAAGACCAGTACCAGTGGCATATGCAACCCACAAAATTAATATGGAATTACAGTACTAAAGCTGATTATGAAGTGTTGAACGCAAGCACAGAGGGAAGATGTGTAGAAGACACAGTTACATCCTTTAGCAAGAAACATTGCCCTCCCACTATACAAACTTAAGAAGAAGATATGCACTGAAACTGTATTAATTTATCTTTTATTCACACCAGGTTATTCGAATTTGCTAGAATTTCCCCCTACAAGCAGCAATTTTCTAAGTAGGTACTTTAAGTGGTTTCAAAAAACCCCCAGCAATACGTCTTTCATTAAAAAACTAAATTTAAAAGTAATTAGGCAACTCCAAAGTTGGAAGGATGTGGCAGAGGCAGGACATTCTGCTCAAGTCCATCCTGAAAACATGTGTCATCACTGAGTGGAAGGATCTGCTCTCACAGATTAGCGTTTATTCACCTCTTCTTTCTAATGACAGATGAGTTCAGCTGGCACAGAGAGGAAGGGTGGGTTTGATCGCAGCCAATGAGCAGACAGATTAATTTCTGGGGAAATCCTAGGCAGCATTTGAACCCTCAGTTCTCAAAACTAATATAAATCTACAAGCTTAGGTTTCTGTGAGCTTTATTAAACTTTTTTAATGTGGATTTAAACCCAGTTTGTTTGTTTTGCCATAACTCAAAAGTCAAACTGTGAAGAAAACACTTTTTTTCCCTATTCAATAAGTGTATCGGAGTAATACTTTGGTGTTAGACAGTTCTGCAGAACTTGGAAAAAATCTCTCGTGGCCTGCTGTCTTTCAATGAAATAAAATCAAAATCATGAAAACATAGAGCTGCTTTATAATCCCACATGAATTGCTGTATCCACTTCCGTTAATAAAACAACACCGATTTAAACTAGCAAAGGACTGGGACTGTGACTAAACCAGTCATGGTTCATTCAACAAAAGGTGAGAGGTGGGCTTCCTTATCAAAAAAACAGAGAGCAAATTGCATATAGGGAATATAAACAGGCTGCAGTGAGAGGAAAGTAAGATTAGCAGAATAAATTAAACAGATAATTCAAAAATGCTACAGGGGTCTTTCGTGGGCAAAATGATAAAACTCTCTTTCACAGCAAAAGAAACTTCACTACTAGAAATGAATCTAAGAAAAGGCAGCACTCTTCTGCCTTTTTTGTCTAAAAGTGTGGATTCAAACCATGACTTCATGCAATTGATGTATGGACTTTGCCAACACTGCTTCATGTGCATCAGATAATGGGACAAAGCTTGCAATGCTAATTTTATCACATTTACAATCCTCTAAATATTGAGATGTGCATTTCTGCAAATACTCTGAGAACCACAGATGAAAAGAACCAGGTAACAGTGCAATTACTGATTACAGCAACTCCCATTATGTTAAAAATAATCCCCTGCGCTTTCCTCTTCAGACACAGGTTTGTTGGTTTTTAGTTTTCATGCATTTTATCAAAATAACTAATTTTGATCTGCCTTGCATGTGTGTAACTCTGTTATCCCACAGCAACATCCCAAGTCCACCACTAGGATAATTATAATTAATAATAATATTTTATTGTATTATATTATGTAACTGGTCTGCCTGGGAATGCTTTCTAAGCCTGCTGCTCTGCCAGATACTGTTTTTCACCTCTTCTTGGATGGCACAGCTATTCAGAATCCCACTACTGGTCAGAACACTTACACAAAATTCAACTTCCTGCACTTTTCCAAGAACCTGCAGCACATTTCAGCACTTTGCAATGGGTGCTCCTGCAAGTGTAAGGATTACATCATGAAAATGACCCCTGAGTACTGTGCATTCAATGTGTTATTGTAAAAGTAGATAAAACAGAAGATACTTGAGGAAAAAATAAATTAGGGTCCTTCTCACAGCGGTGAACTCAACTGCAAGGCATGAATATACACAAATAATCAAGCTACAGCAAATGAAGACTTTCAAAACTCAAGAGAACTCTTGACGGAATACAAAACTAAACTCAGAGAGGTACTCAATTGAGTGGTTTGATTCATTATTAACAAGGCTACAGCAGCAGCTAATTTTTAGTTTGATCTTTACCAAATACAGGCTGTTTGCACTGACCTGACAAAATAGATTTAAACACGTTTGAAAGCTTTAATGCATAATTTTCAATACCAGATTTTTAATTTAGGAAAAAAAAATCAGATTCACTTGTGTCATGGAGTATTTAACAGGAAGTATGTTTTTGTGGTTAACACCAAGAAAACCCAGGCACAACACAGAATTTCATGTAACTTTGTATTGAAACAGCCAACATAACCTTGGAAAACCAACTCACCTGCTTTCTCCTTAATTCTGTGAGGTACTTCCCTGTTTCACAGAGAGGGCCACAGCTGCATTTGCTCACATGCACAGAATGCAAAGATAGCTGGAAATCACTTTTTCAACACAAAATATTTTATTTTTCCCTGTAACCTTGATGCTGCATCTCCTTTTATTCCAGGACATGCAAAATCCCTGTGCTAGCTCAGAAGCAGCTGCTGAGTGTTTTTCGACCTGTTATTCCTCTGCAGCACTGTGTATTCCCAGTTTAATAGACAGGTCACAGTCTGGCCATTACACAGAATCAGCTGGCTGGAGTATCTAAAGCTTTGACAGAATTCTGCACAATGAGATGATAAATCAAACCAGCTGGCACATTTTCCCTGTAGGAACTCCAGATCTAGTCACCATTATTTTTATGCAAAGTTTTTCCTGAATTATTTAACTATGAATGGAACAAAGCCATAAAGCCAAAGCCAAATGGTTTCAAGATTCAGGATGTCAGAATGTGAGTTCTTGGCAGGTTATAGACAGACTTAATTGCTGAAGTTAAAAACCACATCAGCAAAATAATCAAATTTGAAGGTATTTGACTCTTGTTTTCAAGTCTGTTAACAACTTTTCACGGCATACAGAATATTTTAATTTACTTCTTGTTCCTGTGTCTGCTAACAGTAGGAAATGAAAAGCATTTCTTTTAAATTTGCTCGCTTAAAATTATTAAATGTAATTGTAAACTAGACACAGAGTTCTGTTTCAGACTGAATAGTATTCAGTGATAATGTCTTACTTTCATCTGCAAAGTTTACTACTATGAAAAAAAAGGGGATACTTTTACAAATATTCTTAAGAATTGTTACAAAAATTCTAATTTTCACAAGTTTATACTTCACAAAAGTTGTTCAGAAATCTCCCACTTGAAAAACATTTCCTAGAAAAACTTACCTATGCTGCATGGAGAGGTAAAGACCAAAAGCAACTTTTGAACTTCGTTACATTTTAAAGATGTTTTGTTAAAGGAGAACATTCTAGAAAGCGTATGAGCAGTTATTGAGGCTGTTTAGTTCCTGATTTTGGACCAAGACGTTCCATCAAGCTGTAACTGCTGTTTTATCAGACCCCATCAGACCTTTCTTCACAGGCAGGTAGGGAAAATCTTGATGGGGCAGCTGGGTAAAAGCTGTCAGACCAATTTCACCAGAAATGTGTGGGGAATTTTATAACGACATTTTTTTCTAACAGAGCCAGGCTGTTCTGAACAGTGCTGTGATGAAAAACTGAGGCCAGGCACAGAGCAGTAACTACTAAACAAAAGCAGAAGCAAGTGCAGAGCTAATGAGGTTTTTCCAGCATTTAAAAAAAATCTCTGTTTAAGGACCTCATAGATTTCTTAATGCAATGCAAACTCAAAGAGCTTGGCTGCTTTTCATGTAAAACACACTTTAAAAATGGCAGTATCACAGTAACACATGTAGTAGCTTTCTTGACCTTTTCTGACACTCAGAGCAAACCTAGCAGAAATGGCTTCTGCAGCTGCACCTACAGTGATGTGGCCATTGAGAACCGTCTTTGTGTAACAAAAGTTACATGTCCAAAGTGTCTCTGCTTTTTTAAGTCTAGTTCAATATAGATTTAACACAGGTGGTGTCTTACCTGTTGAGCTTCCTCTTCTATTTTTGCCCTGGAGGTGGTAAAAAGCTGAACTCTTGCCATAACTTGGTTCAGAATTCACCCCTGTAACTCAGACCCTAAAAGCAAGGCCTCCAGTCAGGAAGCAAGTCTCAATTTTTTAGCCTCTCAGATCACAGTCCAGACATTTTTCCTCCCCTTGGCCTCTCTGGAAAGAAGCTGAGCTTGTGGTGTTCATGCGAGGATGTAGGTTTTCAATACACAGGCAAGTAATGCTCTCCCAAGGGAGAGAACTCATCGCTGGTTACCAAGAAGTGACATTTTAATTCTTGTGGGAGCTGTCAAAAATAAATCACAAGGCCTTCACTGAGCCAGAGGAAAACCATTTCACTTGACCACATCATCTTCCACCCTTCTCACCTCTGAAAATGTAAAGACCAGGGCCAGGATAGGGAGAAAGAAAAGGGTCATCCCCCTTCAGTTTTAATTTTAAGTCATGCCAGGGCACCTAAACCTACTGGTGACTTCATGTCCTCTTCCTTTGCATCACGGAGAATGCTGCAAGAAGGGATAAAAGAGCAGCATTCAACCTATTATACACTGCAAAATGAAATTACAATAAGTGCAAAGATGCCTTTACTGCACAGTGACAAACAGAAATCCCTGTGTCACACTTTTGGTTTAACAGAGAAAGAACCAGTCCCAATGAGGGACCTCAAGACTGAGAGTTGGATTCTGTTTGCTTGCTTAGTATGTGACAAAACTGCAATCTAGCCATGTAAATACAATTTCAATGAAGAAATGATCATCATCTGTATTAAAAAAAACCAAGCCTATAAAATAGATGCAATTCTCTAGGGAAAACATTTATTCAACTGCTTTACAGAGTAAGCCAATTAAGGCCAAATATATTACTTGGAAATAGACAGGCTTTCACTGGGTACAAATATGAGCTGGCTTAACAGTATATTGTATACAAAAATGTTCTTTGAAAGCATCTAAGAAAGGTAAAGGCTGAGCAATATAAGCTGAAAAACTGCTTCCTTAAGGCAAACAAAAAGTATTTCTTTATTCTTTGTTTCTTAAAAAAGTATTATTACCAAAATATTTTCTTCACCATTACTTCCCTATTTCTAGATAAAGATTTAAGATTGTGTGAGCATGGATGGAGGATATTTATAGCCACGAGAAAAAACCAGACACAACTGAAGACTTATATGAGAAACAGTAAGCTCATGACATCAAGAAAGCATTTAGACTTAGAAGTGTTCAGAAAACCCAGAATAGCAAAGCAAGTGATATACACATCACCATTTTCCATAATCCAATTACTGACAACTGTAACTACATAGAAAAAATTACATAATTACATATAACAGATGAAGTCTGGAAGCACTGGAGTAAATCATGTTATTGAAACTGTGCTGAGATGATTTCATGTAGCAAGTGCAGTACCTGATTTAAAACCTGCTGAAGCAACTTGAAATTCTGCCTGTGGTTCTTCAATGTTGGCCACGAGTTCCATTACCGTTACGTAAAAAGCAGAAAGATGCAGGATAGAAAAATGAGAATTCAGAATTATTTAGCAAAGACTTGAACTAACAGCGCATGGATTTGTGCTCTTTTTCAGCAGCTCACTGTTAGGTGCTGTAGAGACTACTTGGCATTGCTCCTGAGAACTATATACAGACACCAAATCAAGGAGGTGTTAAGTATCCCCTAAACACATGCCCCAAAAAACCACACATAATACAGAAGGCAGTCTCTCTGGATTGAAATACATATATAACACACACGTTATGCTGTCAACATTTTTATATTACTAATATAATAGAAATAGCTAAACAAATATCCCCTTTAGAAAGAATACTAACTAACTATCTCAGCGAATGCCTGGTGAGGTGTGACATCACAGCACATTCCAGTTAAAGAACTGTAATGCTGCCTGTACCAGTCATAAATACATGTTTGTTTTATGAATCACATAGTAGCTGAAAACTGCCAATTGCTCACTCCCACTGCTGGAAATTACCTCCATTTCTCCAGAAGCAGAAATGGTTTAGAGTTAAAAATTACAAATCTGTGCTGCTGAGGGTCGGAACACGTGGCCTTCGCTTTGGAACAAACCCCGGCGCTCCGTGGGGTGGCAGTGCCACCATGGTCAGACGGTCCTGGGCGGCAGCTGCTGTTTGTACATCCCGGCCAGGGCCTTGGCCGCACTGTAGATCATCTGCCGGCGCGACATGCCCGTGAACACCGCGTGCCAGTCTGTCCTGTTCACGTTCAGCATGCTCTTCTCCAGCACCTCGCCCACTGTCACCAGCAGGCCTGACCACCGCAGGTTGTAGTCCTGAGGGGTCAGACTCTTGGCCTGTGGGTAAAAATGTGAGAAGTGGTTACTGAAACAGTTTGGAATCAGTACATTTCCTTCTGTCTTCAGCATTAACTGGCTTTTGTAAGGAAACATTCTTGTATCAACAGACCTATGTGGCAAATTAAAGGGTATGACAATTGAATTTCAGCCTGCCCCATAATTAGCCTGCCCCATAATTTGCCTACCTAATTATTTTGGATTTCTATGTATCATGATCCAAGCAACATCTGAAGAGTGTAAATTAAAATGGAATAGTTCAGAGAGTAGAGACATACTGCCATTATCAGGAAGCAGTTTTGCTTTTTAAAACAGCCGACAGATGGAATCAATAGCAACATATTATAGCAACATAGCAGCATACAATATTGATGCCTTAGGATTTAGCTTTTACATTTTCAGATCCTGTACTACTTTTGTGTAACTCTAAAGCTCCATATTCTCCCGTTTTGGTCAGATAAAACAATTCCTCTCTAGGCCTGAAACTCAAGGACACCTCAACATCTTCAGGCCCCAAGAGATGGAAACAACGGAAGGGGGAGAGAGCAAACTTGGGGTAAATTACTTCATTACCTGAAGCTGCAATTGGAGGATTAACCCTGATATGCAGATGGACCAAACTTATAAAAGTATGAAAAACCTGACCTGTCATCCACCTTGGGTGTAGCCTCTTCCAGAGAGGGCTTTGACTGCCCGAGGTGTTCCTATTGAAGGCCCTTCAATAAATACCCATTTTTATTCTCTTAATTTTGTCTGGCCTCTTTTAGGTAGCCACACCAAGGCATCAGTATCAGTTCATCCTCATCCTGGATTGATCCTGGGGTTGCCCCAATCCAGGGACAGCACCAGCATTTGGCCTTGTTAAACCTCATGAGATTCCCATGGAACCATTTCTCAATCTTGTCCAGGTCCCTCTGGATGGCCCCATCCCTCAGGGGTGTCACTGCACCCTCAGCTTGGTGTCACCTGCAAACCTGCTGAGGGTGCCTTCATCCCTCTGTCTGTGTCATTAACGATGAAACTAAATCACTCTGGTCCAAATATGGACCTGCTGGGGGACACCACTGGTCACTGATGTCCATCAGGACACTGAGCCATTGACCAGGACCATCTAATCAATTCCTGACCCACTGAACAGTCCGCCCACAGAATCCATCTCTAATTCAGACTGGGGGACCATGTCCCAGACTTTATGGAAGTCCAGACAAATTACATCTGTAGCCCTTCCTGTGTTCTGCAGCTGGAACCAGGAGGGGAACAGTGGGGGAAGTATCACTGCATTTCTCTGGTCTGATGCTCATCCTGGGCTACCACCTTCCTCATATAGATTTTAGTTTGGGTTAGTTTGTGTCCAGTGCATGTAGTTCATCATTGTGCTCCAGCCTTCCTAAAACTACTGTTTTTCAACAGTAACAGCATATATAAGTGTGTTAGAACATGCAAAATAGTTTGGGTTGGCAAGAGGCCTTTAAAGATTTTTTCCTGTCTTTCTCCACTGTTTTAGGAAAGCATTTTGTAAAACTAGAGAGACAGAGCCGTATTTCTCCTTTTGCCACTCATTAGCTTTTCAAAGCTGTAAGAACTCAGAAAAACAAGAACTAAAACCAACCCCACAAATGTTCACTTTGTTGAAATTGGTGCTACTGAAAAAACACCCAAAGTTACTATTTGCTCTCCCAAAACAACATCTGAAGATCAAACCCTGAACAAACAACCCCAAAGCCCAAACAGTTTTGTTTATAAAATTCTTTACGGAAACATTTATTTAGGAAGAACTTTCAGACTAGAGTTAATTTATGCATGACTCATATCTAGTGTCAGGCAACATGCAGTGACTGGAGTAATTCCCAGTTCTGTGCCCAAAGAAAAATAAACCACCTGATGAAAAACCTCTGTTGGTGATATTTCAGAACTGCACACTACTGCAGATCATCCCGTTACTTCTGATCAGATGAACCACAGTATTTCCAAGATTTATATCTTCTGATTTCAGAATTTTGCATCCTTGTCAGAATAGTACATTTGAAATCAGCCTTGTCTTTTAGGTGGGACTCTGCTCATGTTCATAGAGGCCCTAAGTCCAAGCATTGACCTGGAAAATGGGAATCTTTTGTTGTTAAACATGAGTTTTGCTTTTAGGAATGAGTTTTCAGAGAGTACAGTATGCTGCCTGCTTGATTAATATTTCTTCTTCTTAAATAGGAAAGTAAAACTTGTGCTCCAAAGTGACAAATATTGCAGAATGACACTCTTGACTAAAGCTTTACTGTAAATGCCTAAAGATTAATGAATTAATCTTTAGGCATTTACAGTAAAGCATTTCATTAAATTCATTAATTCATTTCATAAATTAAAGCATTTAAGTGTAGTAACTGCCAGTAAGAACCAACATAACTAAAATTAAAACTTCAGTCTTATATCTCAGCTGTTAATTGGTAAGAAAACTGAAAACTCACCTGCTGAACATATTGCAAAGGCACTGGTGTTGCTTGGGTAAATGCTTCCAGGTGAATTCCATGAATTGGATCCTCAATAATCAGACATCCGATGTCAAACCACCTGCAATGATGTGCAAACTGTTTTATTTCTGAGTACTGAGTCTCACTCTGTAGAAAACCAACATGCTAAAAGTTGAATTATGAAGATTTTACAAGCTCTGTTACAGCTGTAGTAATAATGAGACTCACCAAAGCACTGTGATATTTATCAAGTGAAATTTACATTTGTCAGTTTTCATATATGCCTCATAATAGTGTATGTGTATGCATATAAAATACATAGAAATACAAATTACATGAAGCTTACAATTCAAAGGAACAAAGAAAGCTGGTGGAGTGAGTGTGTGGGCAGACATTATCTCTTGGCCACACTTACTCTGCTACAATTTTCATTCAATCTTTCAAAGTACATTTCTCAATAAAATAGCCTTCCGTAATAATTTTAAAGAAAATAATCTATCATTCATGTTCTACATTCAGAAGATTTTTTTGTGGCAAGTCTAATGCTGTAACAATGATTTAAATTATTTGTTTAGAGAAACATGTCTGCCCATCTGGGCCACATAAACTTCATGGCAGGAGTTTGGTGGAACCAGACAGGAAGAAGCACTTCCATCATCTTTGTAGCAGGGAATAAAGCACTGGAATGCTCTCACTTGCAACTATTAAAGACTGCTGAGAAAGCCTCATGGTCAAATATAATTTGCTTCCAATCAATAAAGAAGTTACTGGTAAGTTTTTGTCTCCTAATGTTTGCATTTTTGTGCATGTGATGGGCTTTTATTTATTTTTTTGACAGATACTCTATGATTACTCTATTTTTAAAGGTACATTTAGTATTTTTAGTACAATATGTGTGAGGAATTTTCTGAAGTAAATAGAAGCAGGAAGAGTTTTAATTTTTGTTTAGTATTTATTTCCATCCAGTCTGATTTAGATGTTTTATTGTCTTTTCACAGAGGAATAACTATGTTATTGGTAGTGGTGGGTGGTTACTTGAAACTCCTCTCCTTTGGACATGCACAATAGAAGAAAACTAAGTTTACATCAAGAAAAACATAGCATGGTCCTTAATGTTTTGGAAATTAATTATAAACCTGCTTCAGGAGCTGCCTGTCAAATGGCATGTTAAAAAATCAAGTTGCAGTGTATTTTAGAACACCATTTTCATGTCTGTGCAGTGCAAGTTAAAAGCCATATATTATCAGTGAAACAAAAACCGACAGTACATTATTTGATCAAATCATATTATTCTAAAATCCAGAATATCTCCCACTATCCATTCTGATACATTTCAGAGCAAGAGAAGGGAGGATGCACACAAGAGTGCACAAACTAATACCCAAATTCCAAACTTTACAGCTCCTTAATTTTTTCAGTGCACTTTACTTCAGTGTATTCTTAATATTGCGAATCTAGAAAAACCTGACAGAGATTGTTTTATATTAAACGTCCAGATACCTGGACAAAAAGCTGAACATCATCCCCAAAACCAAGCCTGCCAAAGAGCTGCAGACAAACCCTCTCCTCTGCTCTGCTTCAACTGCCACCAGCTCCTCACAGGCTTTGAGCCAATAAGGAATATTCCCAACGTGTCCCCACCCCCCTGGCACAAATTCCAGGTTCTCACTTGTCAGGAAGCAGTTCCTCAATGAAGTTTTCCACGGACACAGCAGGCTGCTTCTCGTGGATGACTCCGGTCCGGCGCAGGCTGTCTATCCTCTCCTGGGCTCCCTGAATGGCAACACAAGCTGTGAGACAAAACTCTGAACCACAATTTACTGCAAGGCTTGCAGATTAATCCCAAAATTAATGGAATATGTTTTTTCATGTTTTTTCAGCAGGAAAAGAAACCCAGCAACCCAAACTCATGAAAGCCAGGAATCCCAAACAGTAACATAGCCTATGATAAAGCTGATTAAGTATTTTTATGTTTTTTATATTTCAAGAAAAATACCCAGGGTAGTATGCAAAGAGTTCCTCATCTGCAACTGTGACAGATTTCACTATCAGTTAAAGCATCAGTGTATATTTGCCTGACTTTTGACATTTTTACAACTTAAGACTTCTCGGGTTTAGAGCCTTTAAGAGCTTTTTAAGAGCAAGGGAAACAATCCATCTGTTGTGACACATATCCTACTAATATGTAGGAATTATTCCCCCTGAAAACTGTTATCACTCTGAAGTTGTAATTAAAATATACAGTACATTGTAATAGCTACACAAGTAAAGGAATATGCACATTATTCTGCTTTATCTCAATATAAAATTGCATCCGGTAACACACTGCTTTGAGGTTTTACTCCTCTGCAAACACTGCCACAAACAGTCAGGCGTAAAGACTTCCTTTTTCATTAATTTTTGCTTACATTTAGGAA
>VYZT01046147.1:0-21877 GCA_013400735.1 Pomatostomus ruficeps
ACCCCAGCCAAAACTAGCACAGTTAGTCAAGTATTAAGCAGAAAAGTAAAAATTGCTGCAGTCATGACAGTTTGCACAGGACACAAAAATGTTGAACAATAAAGTTAGATTTTTAGAACAGTAGTGATAGCCCTGACCTTTGACTTTGAAATTGACAATTGACAGATGATTTCACTGAGCTCATGTCTCTCCCATTCTTAGTGCAAGGATAATTCTGTCTGTTTCCTACGAAATACCTCACCTGTCTTCTCACATCTACCTCATGCCATCTAAATGTTTAAGTGTTAAAAATGTGTTAAAAAAATAAGAACTATATTGAAAACATTGAGCAAATTTCATTGGAATTCTGTCTACATGACCAGTGTATTGTATGTGACTTCTTTACAAATTATTTCGAATTATTTTGGAATACCATCTGTGAAATAAATAGACATGGGCTTAATTTAGTAAAGTAGTCATTTGTCTCCCACAACTCCAAATTGGAAATCAAAACACAATAAAATATAAAATGGTTATTAAATCCAGATGGATCTTTAGATGAAAGCAAGACCTATGGTAATGACAGCCTTTAAAGGGCACTGTCAACTTAAAACAACTGAAAATGTTTAATATTTTTTTGTTGCAAGTAAGCATTTTATTAAATTCAAAAATATAGAACAAAGGAGTTTTCTTAATTTTCCTATTGCTTTGTGATGTTTACATTTCTTGACAGTCACTTTTACTGTTTCTTCTCTGTAGCAACTTAACATAATTTTATTTTATTTTTCTAATTTCAAATTCTACCTGCTGAGATCCAATGGGACTTACATAAACATTTTAATATATGTACAGAGGTGCCTAATGGGATTTAGGCCCACAATCATTTTGTTAAAAAAAAAAAAAAAGCCCTGTAGAAGATCACAGTTCAAATTTTTCTCCCTCTATACTCACAGAGTTGCAGTAGTATTCTTAATAACAACCTTAAAAAATAGATTGCAGGTATTAATTCCTGTCTGGGATATGCAAGATACTTTAATCAAATATTAAGTTCTACCAAAAGTGCTCTCTTTTATTTTAAGACACAATATTTTTAGATTTAATTATTGAGATATTAGTAGTGAGCTGTATGCTGCTGGAAGTGTCAGGAGACTACCCAACAATTTGCTACAATATGACACCATATTTGCATCCATAACGCAGTGTGACAGAAAGCCCACTGGGGACAGCAGTGTGGCTGGAGATGGCACAATATAAACAGCTTTTGAACCCACGTAGTGTTTCATTTTTGTGCATTACTTTTGCAATGGAAACATTTGTGTTGGGAATGGGTCAGTCTAAAATCATTACGACTGTCAGAGGCAAGTCCTCCATAGCAAAGGATTTAGGACTACTGGAGATCAAGTCACCTCTGCACACAAAGAAACCATCAAGATCTTCTCTTTGATATTTCAGCTTAGAAATGTCTAGGCTTCTCCTGAGCTGCAGTACTAGGTTTTCTTGTAATTTCAGGAGCTCTAGAGGTGCACAGGATTATCACAAACAGATGGCAGCCAGTGAGACACATCACATCAGACCTTCCTCCTCATTTCTTGGAATAGGAGTCCAATAAAGTCACAACTTGGCACTTCCTAGGAAATTATATGTATTATCCTCAAATAAACTTTCAGAAGCCGAAAAAGAAAGGCATGTAAAGATCAGGCACATTGAACTTTCCCCCTGCTGCATCCCTCAACAAAATTCCTTCTTTCTTTGTGTATATATTTATTCTGTTAGGAGTAGAGGAAAATATTAGTTACCCAGAACATCCATTTCAGTTCCTACCTTGTCTAGCTGAGGAAGTGTTTGAGCCACATGTGGTAGACCACATCCTTTCTCTTATGCTAACACATGATGAAGGAGCACATCTGGATTCAAGATTTCATTTTCACCCTCAACATTTTTGTATTAGCACACTGTCATACTTAATATAAATTGGAAAACACTTAGTCCCGTAGCACTTGATTTTCTGGAAGAAGACAAAGCACGACATTGTGGAGTCCATAAACAGCAGGGGATATAATTCATAGTAAAGCTATATAATATGTTCCGTATACATTGCAGCTGTTGATAGATTTTATTACATTTCAGTTAAGGGCCTTATTACATTTGCAGGCAAGATTTATTATATTTGGTTGTATTACTTCTAAAGTTCAGAATATTTTCACGTTTGTAGCTGGCTTATTTCTTCTAAGATCACTGAGTTTACATCACAACCTTGTTATAACTGTAGGTTATGAATAATGTCACCTGTTGTTATGACGCCTGCAGTCAGTTTTCATTACAACTGTTCCTAATACTTCACAATATTTTGCAGGTGCTGGATATTAAATTGTGGTTTTAAAAACATATTTTGAAGTCAACGGAACATAACAGAGAAATGTCTGAAGTAAAGGCTCCTGCAACACAGAAATGGCTCAGCTTTTCTATGCTTTATAATTTCATCTATGATAAGATGAAAATATGCTTGCTACAAAAGGAGAAAATAAATGTCACCTCGATTTCATGAAAAATCTTCAGTGATTTACCATGATAGTAAATGTATAGTTTCAAGAAACACTAATTCAAACTAATGAATTCACTGACTTTCAGTTGCAGAAAAGATAACCATCTGCTGTTAACTGTTTTTAGGAACCACATTAAACTGTCTAAGACATTCCATTGTGCATTTACATGTTGAAAGCTGTTTCCATCTTGTGTGGGTAGATAACATGAAACAGCTCTAATCCTTTACCAATTCCTCCTTTCATTTTCCATGCTGAATCAGGTGTGTCCTTGGTATAGGAGCTATTTTCTGCCTGATGATTGGGGCCAAATATGTTCACCAGAGCGTGTACTTAAATACAGTTTTCGAAGTAATCTGTAAGAACTCCTCTTGCATGAGTTTGTCCTTTTTTGTGTGGTACAGAAAAGCAGAAGAGGCACTGTGTATACCAGATTAGCAAAACTACAGCTCATATCCATGAGATTGTGCAATTATGATTATCTTTTAGTATGAGTTCCATGTATAGCACTAGGCCCAAAGTGCTTGAGAACAGCACCTGTATGCCATCTTCACGAGTTTTAATCATCTGATTAGACTTCAATTGAGAAGAAAGAAATGAAACTCATTTTTTTAACATAAAGAGTTTTCTAATTGTCTTATCCCTTTAGTTATCTAAATATGGTAATAAACCTAGACCCAATTATAATCTAGGGATGCTGCAGAAAAAAGTGCTTCTTTTGAAACCATTATCAAAGAAACAGGATGTCAATACTCATAAAGACAAAAGACATTCATAAAAGAAAGTAAAAATCAAAGCCAAAGACAAGTTGTGATAAGGAAAGGGGTTTTGGAATTCTGAAATTACACTGATACAAATCCTGTAGGACACTGAGAAGCAAGGAAACAGAGGAAGGGAAATATAGAGAGGTGTTTTATTGATATAACTAGTGTTTATTTACTTCTTGTGCTAAGGAAAACGTAATTTTGGTGCTATTTTTGAAATATGTTAATATTTGATCTAGCAGTTACATATGGAGATATTTACTAGAATTTAAAATATCTCTGTCCTGGCTTTAAACTGAAAGGCTGTACCCAGAAACATGTCAAGAACATCAGGAAAGAGAAACTACATTGATCTGGGGAAGCTTAAAAACATTTGGGTCTAGTGCGATATGACCTGCACAAAAAAGCCCATCATGCATCTCTTCAGAAGTGAAAGTTCAACAAATGCCATGAAATACATTTATATTTTCAGTATATTACCCTTCAGATGAAAAGTATTACTGTTGTAACCTGCCCTCCCATAAAACCTCCAAGTGAAGCAATTAAAGCCGACTCCCACGAAATGAATACGATTGTTTTTGTTAGTTTTCATCAACAGACTTTTTTCTTCTTTTTTCTTTGTTTTCCTTTCAGAAAACTTAAATAACCCTGATTGTGAGCACAAGTTGCAACTCTTATACTTAGGGAAACAGGCTTCACTGAGAACCACTGAGTAGAAGCCCTTCAGTGTTACAAGCAAAGCAACTTTGCAGACCCAGGCCCTTTGCAGATTAATTTCATTCACCTAATTAGTGATACTTCTTTAAAGAATCCTTCCTTTTTGTCCTTTTGCATTCATGGTTTAGCTTGGAACAGGCTTATGTTTTCCAGTTACATGTTCTCCAACAAGCAGAACAATAGAATTTACATCTGAAAAGTTCACAAAGCACTGTGTTGTAGAGTGAATTAATCAGTGACCTTTCACTACCAGAAGTGTGCATGTCCTGATAAAGCTGAAAGCCCTTCTGGAGGCAGGAGGGGGGAAATAAAGAACATTGTAAATTAAAGGAGATTGGGACTGGGAGTCTCATTTTCTGTCTTCTGAGTTCAGAGATGACTATTTCTTACCTAAAAGACCAGTCTTAGCAGGCAATTTTTCACTGTGCCCAATATATTTAAATTACATAATTGACAACATTTGTTGAAAGGACTGAAGAATCTGGGATGATAAAAGACTTTCTTGTATGACTAGTGTTTGGTCATTCTAGGTCAAGGTTCAGGTGGCATTACAGAGTGTCTGGCACCCAAACTCTGAATAAATGTAACATATTTCAGCTGGAATGTCTGATCTTTGAAAAAGAAATTCTACCCTGTAACATTGTCCCAGTATTGTGTATATGATAGCATGCTGGTAGGCCAAGTGGTTGAAAAAAATTTTACCAAGTACTGTAGCAAAAGAAGGACTTCATGCCTCAGCTGCAGTGCTATTAACATTTTATGTATGTTCCTTGAAAATTATAAATGGATGTATTTATTGTGTCTCAGTGCTTAAACTTTTCAGATACACAGAATCTTACGGATTTTAATTCACAGATCATAACTGACGGAGAGGGAGGGAATCAAGGTGGAATTCGTCCCCTCTTCAGCTATCCAGCCTCATCTTTGCCATTTGAATTGCTTAGAAACAGAAAGTAATAAGACTCAAGGAACTTACTAAGTTCATTTCTTAGCTGTAGTGAGACAATTACTTCCCAAGTGATTGCAGCAAAATCAAAGATCACATCTCACAGAATTCAGGAGTGCCAGGCAAAATGTACCAGCATACACTTATTCACCTTCATAAAATGTCTAAGAAAAATTAAATGTAGATTTTCTTCTATCTGTAGGATCAATATATGATGGCATTAACACTGACCTATTGGGATTACTTTCCATGATATATGTAAAAGCCATTTATATCACATTTCTTATGAATACCATAAAACATAGAATCATAGAACACTGAGTTGGGACCTCAAGGATCATCCAGTACAATCTTTCTTGGCAAAAGCATGCTCCAGACAAGATGGCCCAGTAGCCTGTCCTACAGATTATTAAAAGTATCCAACATTGGGGAATCCATCACTTCCCTGGGAAGACTATTCCAATATCTGATTGTTTCAATTGTGAAAAATTTCCCGTTCTGTGACGGATCAGAATATCTCCAGGAGTAACTTGTACCCATTACCCCTTGTCTGTTCTATGTGATTTCTTGTAAAAAGGAGTCTCCACCTTCCATGTAGCCACCCTTTAAACGGTGAAATGTGACGACAAAGTCTCCTCTACACCTTCCTTTCTCAACACTGAACAAACACAGCTCTCTCAGCCTGCCCCCATGTTTTTTACACAGCAGTTTTTGTAAAGCAAAACTTAGCACAATGTTCTGGGTGTGGCCGCACAAGTGCTGAGTGGGATAGTGGTTTCTTTATCTCTGCGGGTCATACACTTGTTGATGCAACCCAACATCCCACTGACATGCATTGTTACAGGAGCACACTGGTCACTCACACTGAGGTCCTTCTCCCATGTCACAGAGGTGCTATTCTCCACCGTATTCTCTAACAGTAATATTCTCACTAAAATTTGTTTTCTTATTCAATGATTTGATTTCAGAATCCAGATTCCATTCAGAAGCACATGGAAAACCAGTGGTCAAATCAAAGCCTAAATTAATCATTCATTTGTATTTCATGTATTTCATTTATCCCTATAGTTCTAATCTACAAGTCCATTCAGTTCTTCTCAAATTATTTTGTATATCGACTCCCAACTACTGCTCCCAACTACTGGTGTTTTTCCTTGTCTATCAAGGTGATTAAAGAAACTATATTGTCCTAAAATTATTTCTACTTGCTTTAAACCTCTGCACTATGCATTTGACTGAATTTCCTATATATGGCCACATCAAATACTTCATGTAGGTTCAGACAACCCAGTTCTATTGTATTTTCTCTGTTTAGATCACTTCCTTATAAAAAAAAAAAATTCTTTTGGCACAATCTGTGCTTTCTATTTCATAATCCATTTCTTTTTTTCTTTTTTTTTTTCTTTTATTCATGTGTCCATAAAACATCTGAATGGTAGTTTTATATCCTTATGCAAGGTCTACCTCAGTTTGAATCCCTGTGGTTTTTTCATTTTATCTCCAAAAACCCAAAATATATAATTTTTTTGGCTCATCAATTCATTCTTTTTCCAGTCATTATAGCCTCAAATCCTTTCTGACAGGATCAGGCGTTCCAAGCAGATCTGCATCTCATAGCCTTTTATTTCCCTTTCTTTGGAGTCCATATTTGAAATAGTTATGCACTTCTACATAAAGAAAATGACAAGTTTTTCAGTCAGCTTTTGCCCCAAGCTTCTCAAATGAATTGATCTCAGGAACTTTCTTATGTCACATTTATTTTAATGATATTGTGAAGCAGTGTTAGAGGATCTACTTTTAGGTTTCATTTAATTTCAGCTTAATTTGCCTCAGATTGCTCTCTCCAAGATCAAGAGAGATTTATATGAAGAAATTTGTAATTTTCCTCAATATTTACATAACCCAACAAAGTTGCTGGTTTGACAGTTATTTCATAACATTACAGCAGTCACCACTAAGAATAAGCAGGAACAAGGATTATTCCTACCATTTTTCCAACCCATATGCAGTAACTTTTGAAATACACCAAATAATACCATGTGAGCAATATTGCTGTCATGGCCATCAACAGAAGTTCCACACAGCTGCTCGCTTCCTACCCACACAGCACCCCAGTGGGATGGGAGGGAGAACCAGAAAAAGGTAAAAACCATGGGCTGACATAAGAAAAGTTTAATAATAAAAAATGTAAATAATAATGAAAAAGGAAAAAAAGAGAGGAAGAAATAAAATGCAAGAGAAACAAGTGATGCAGAATACAGTTGTTCACCACCCACTGACCAATGCCCATCCCAACCCCAAGCAGCAACTGACCCATCCTGGTCAACTTCCCCCCAGTTTATATACTGGGCATGATATGCTGTGGTGTGGGATGTTCTTTTGGTCGGTTGGGGTCAGCTCTCCTGGCCATGATCCCTCACAGCTTCTTGTGCACCTGCTTTCTGGCACAGCATGAGACACTCAAAAGTCCTTGATTTGGAGTAAGCACTGCTCAGTAACAACCAACATTATTCTCATGCTGAATCCAAAACATAGCACTATACCAATGACTAGGAAGAAAATTAAGTGTATTCCAGCTAAAACCAGGGCAGCATCCATCTCTTATTCCATACAATTTATATCATGCCAGGCCCCACGCTGACCACTCCTGTCCTGTCCTTTTATATATACACACAGGCACCATTCCCCTAGGCTATGGACCATCCCTATAAAAGTCTGTTGAGTTCATTAAGTCCATGACTTTGGGCTCCATCTTTCATAAGTCTTTCAGGGTAGGAAAGACGATGTGNAGCATCCATCTCTTATTCCATACAATTTATATCATGCCAGGCCCCACGCTGACCACTCCTGTCCTGTCCTTTTATATATACACACAGGCACCATTCCCCTAGGCTATGGACCATCCCTATAAAAGTCTGTTGAGTTCATTAAGTCCATGACTTTGGGCTCCATCTTTCATAAGTCTTTCAGGGTAGGAAAGACGATGTGTGGTGCTGGATTGTTGCATGCTGAAGAGTGTTCTGATCTGATCACCACTGTGCTTGTTCAGTTTCATTAAAGTTCATTCTTCAGTCAAAAGTAAGTCAGTGTCAAATCTCCAAATCTGAAAAGAAAGTGAGGTGCTATGAGGCACCAAGTGTCAGGATGGGCATATAGCCAGCAATTAACACCATAAAGCAAGTCCTTTTTCATTGTAAAATCCAATCAGTCCAGCTAGTTATCCTTCTTCTAGCCTGAACTCAATATTTTTAGCCTCACAGCTCATTAGACACAGAGAAAAAATAATTTAACCATTATCAGTAACATCTATTCTTAATAATTCATGCAAAGTTATTGCACTAAGCTCCATGGATGACCGACCTGCTCAGGAAAAGGGTCACCCATGCTGAAGAGATTTTCATTCTCTAAGTGGATCAGAGTTCTGATGATCCTCAAGGGAAAATGGAGGCCAAGTTACCCCTCTCATGCCTCTTTAGCTTCACTTTAAAACCAGTGCTCATAAAAGGCACAAGGAAGCTTCAACTTCCATTTTCTATTTTTCTCTTGGTTTTCCTAAAGAATCATTTTCAAAATCTCCATCAAGGACATTTACAAAGAGTTTAAACTTACCACATCTGTTGCACAGAATCATTATTAATCTGGGGATGTGTCCACCAAGTTCTAAGTGCCAGAAAATATTACAGAAAGTTGAATAATATTCTGCTCACTCTGTCACTAAGGTAGACACTTCAGACTTTTACAAGCAATATAATGGAAATCCTCAGGATAGGACATAAGCCTAAATGAGGACTGATTCCTTTTCTGATCCTAAAATATACACCTGCTCAGTTAATATTTGTTAAATAGGTAGAGAACCTACAGTTGGAACCCTCATGTGCCAGTTTTAGGATCAGTAATGAATATTACATTTTTATAAACATTTCTTCTCAGTTACTGTTTAAAAATGCCAGAAGGCTATTTACTTTAAGTAAGAAGCAGTTTATTTCAGTTTTCTCCAGTGACAGATTTTTTAATTCATAGGCTCAATGGTAGTTTTTAACATTCAAATTCAGACACTTTATTTTGTCCAATGATCAGAATATGTCTCCTGTTCAATATTTAGCTACTGGAAGAAATCTGGGAAGAAAGCAGAAGGGAAATTTTGGCATGACAGGAAGCCATTATTCTTCACTGTTGTTTTTAATGTAGCTTTAGGCTCTTTCTTAACAGGTGGAAACATGTTTTTATATATCAGCATTATGAGATCCAGTCAATTTACATGCACTATCTACCTCAAACAAAGTAATATTAATATACTAATATAGGTATTTATTAACTTAATTCACCATCAGCTCTTGGGCATGAATCCTCTCATGACCTTAAGGTTAAAAAAATAATAGTAGTTTGCAGAATGGGGTTAAAAGATTTCCCTGATAATTGAAAAAATGATGAAGAGTTGTAGGATTAAATTTACTTATCTGATTTAGACTAAAAATCAAAACAATGAATTTGAAAAGAATGTTTGACAAAAGTAATTAGCACACAATCAGAGTGAAGCATAGTCCAAATGAAGCAAGATGTTTGAGAAATTTTGCCTTTCTCACATCAAAGAATTATGGTCAACACTTGCTAGATAAAATTTGGGTTTGACAAACTAACAATATTTTTCTTTGAACAGTTTTCAGAAACTCTACCACTGCTCAAAGCCAAGACAAAGCTATAGGAAGGCAGCTGTACTTCCTCTGAAAAACAGCTAAATCTGCAACTTTTTCAGGACTGAACCTGGTAAATCAGTTCAGATTTCTGTGAACAAGAATTAAAATTTGATATGGTATTGACATAAAGTTGTTATAATCCGTTAGACCAGTACTGCTGTTAACAAATGGATTTATAGGACCAGTTTCTTAATTCACAACTACTACTTTGATTTACATGGACAGTGTAGGCCATACCATTTATAATCAACTTACATGGCAATAAACCCCTTAAAACATAATAAAATTTATTCGTTTTCTGTTGTGGTGTGCTATGGTCAGGCACTGCCATCTCTCTCCTTTACCTCCCCCCCTCACCCCCCCCCCATATTTGGTTTCTTCCTCGGGAAGGCTCTGTGTCCCCCAATCAGCTGCTATCCCGTGAAATTCAAACACCTCAATCCTACCCCATAGGATGTTTTGTACCTTCCCCCGCCCCCTTGTGTTGGTATATATGTAACAGGCTGTGCCAGCGCTTCTCTGGCATGACCCCGGTGCCCAAACAAAGCACCTGGGAAGCCCCTCCGCCTCGTCTCCTTCCTCGGCATGCCTGGAACACCGGTGGCTTGGGTGAACCCCTGCTGGACCTTCACCAGCCCCCCTGACACCCGAAGCAGCTCGGCAAACCTCTGAAACTGCGGGCAGCGGCCCAGTGCCCCTGCCAGAGGCATCGCGGCAGTTTTCCCTAAGAACATACATTCTGTATAACCAGTCACACTCCAGCAGTATAAGTGTAATTCCTTGGGAAGAAATTCAGGCCACTGTGCCTCATATATCTGAAGCCTGTGCTTATGTAACTCTATCAAAGCTGGATGTCACCAGGAGACTTTGTTGGTTGTATACTGCTTCTCAGAGCTATGCATTACTGAAGTATAATCTTACCATACAATAGGAATTGAAAGTTCTACAGGAAAAGAAAAAGAAGTGGGGATAAACCATTCAGACAAGGGACATTTTTCTATTACATGAGGGAGAATCAGGAATAGAAAAATAGTTACAAATATTCACCAATTTATTCTGTGAATCCATAATTCAGTCATTCTGATTTCTACATGTTTCCACCAGCATCAATTTTGCTCACATCTGTGCATAAAAGAACAAATCTGAAACAAAAGGACTCCTCTTTTTCAGTGATGTTATCTACCATGCTCATTGGACACCACACACCGTGCCTTGGTGGGAAAAGTATTGACAACATTTTAGTCATCATCTTCTGGATAAGAAAAACCACCACTCCAGAAGCTGTAGCAGATGTAACAGAAGTTGTTCCCCTACAGCACATGACAGTGGTTTGGTGCTTGCCAGGCTTGCCAGGAGGTCGCTGGATGAGGCACACACACTGTGCCTTCTTTAGCCCCCTGAAGCACAGCTGTCACTGCCCCTGCCTGTCAGTGCTCAGAGAGAGCCAGAGATACAGAGCACGACTTCAGAGATGATGAACAGGTTTTGTTTCTGATGATGCCTTAGACCAGACACCCTCAAAAATCTGTCAAAAGAGGTATTAGCACTTGTGGTTGATCTTGCAAGTCAGTAAACATCTTCTCCACACAGTATTGCAGCAGCGATTTTGTTCTCTGAAAATACTCACAGCCTAGTTTTACCAAAGAAGGGTCCCTAGCCCAATGTTGTGCCACCCTCCAAAAAGCCATGAGTCACCACTCTGGATGCAAAACACAAGACTTTGCCTCCCACAACACAGTACAATGGAGGATCTTTCACTGGGGGCAGCTTTCATAAGCCCATTTGCTTCACATTCCTCTCCTGCAGGAGACAAGGGCTGGCACTACGGATGTTTAATGCTCTGAACTGTCACACAGAGGAGTTATGGTAAAAGAAGAATTGGAAGGTATAATTATGGGATGAGAAATAATAGGATTAACTAAGATCTAATGTGAAAATTAAAAGAACAAAACCTTTTATATGAAATATAAAGCCAGAATTCAGTGGCAAGGTACAACAAAGACAGTTTGAAATTAAAGTATTTTTAATAAAGGTTATAAGAAGAAGTTCCAAAGAAATGGAAGAAGAAATTAGAAATATGACCAGAAATATCAGGTACAATAAATTAATAAATTTTATGTTTTGCAAACTTCTAGAAAAATATTGTTTTGTTCAAAATCCAAATTCCAAAGAACCAAGTGTTTTGACAACAGTGTTAGGGTCCTTAGAATGACAATCTGTCTAGACATCCAAAACTCAAAAGCTGAACTAAAATAGTATTTAGCAAGATCCAAAGAAAGCAGCATAGATCTAAATTTTCTACACTAACTGTGAAAGTATATATAGGAAATTTGAATTTTAGATAAAAGTATTCAGAACAGGTTTTTTTAATGACTCTGAACTTTGTTAAAATTATTCCCTCAAATAAAATTACGATTCTGAATGGTGTAGAAAATGTTTTTTAGAAACAAAAATAAATAAGGTGACCTTCAGTGAAAAATTTTCTTCCCTAAATAAAATGCATGAGAATTTTCAACCATTAGCTTAAAATATAACACTAGTGACTTACCCGGTATTTTACCTTCAATAGATAGGAATAAAGTAAGTAACTTCAGATTCTAAGTTCCACTTAAAATATTTTTACGTCTAAAAATCATATTTGCCAATGTTTTTAACTGATGAATATTATAAATAAGTATCCAGTAGGATTGTCAAAAGCCTTTATTTGGGTTAGACAACTAAAACTTATTGATTTAGAGATTTTTCTCTTTAAAAATCCCAAGAGATTTGTATTCAGATCATAACTGCCTATAAAACTATTAAAAATCTGTTTCAACTATACTTTCAAATTTTTATTTACCGGCTTTGAAAAATACACTCCCAGAGTAAATTCTAGACACACATCTAATGATGAGGAAAATAAAATACATATTTGCAATTAAAAAGTTAAAATTCTGGTTATGTGCTTGGTTTTTACAAGGTTTTCACCATAGAAAAGTGGTTTGTTGCTGGTTCGGGTTTTTTTCCCCAGTGTTCATTTTGGTATAACTGTCATGTCACAGCTGTAAAAGGGCAAGTCTGCAGTCCTGGAGGCAAGCTCTTCATTGCAGGCAGAGCAGGTATATCTTTCAGATGGCAGGTAGGACTTCAGACTCCTGAAGACTATCAAGCTTCATTTTGTCATACTGCAACCACTGTGCCCACTTACGTAAATGAAAATGTTTCAGACAGGCTCAGAGAGCCATGGGAAGGACTGTCATGTACAGAAAGCAGTGTCATTGCTAACCTGTAAGTTCACACTAGTCTAGAATCCAAGCGTCAGATAACAGTATGTTGATAAGTAGATCAAAAGTAATACTTTATTATTATATGAACACATGACGGTCTTATCTGAATAACTTTTACTAGTTGTGTTTTTTTATTAGGTGTATTTTCCTCTTTTTTTCTGGAGTATTCTTCCTTCAAATCACCCAATATTAGAGATAAAAAGAGAAACTTTTTTTACTGTTGCATGAAGTAATAAAACACATTAATCAATCTCTTCTTTTATGTAGGATGCAACGTGGAAATTAATTGTATATATCCTGATGTAATGGATTACACTGAAACAGTGTTGTACATTTATTGACTTTAATCTAGGATTAAATTACTAATATGTAAAAATAGAAAATACTGCTATAAATTATATTTTATTCCCTTCCAGTCCTCCTATTCCCTGTACCAAGTGAAATCTAAAATGCATCCTTGAAAATGTGCAACAGTACATGCTATGTGGTAAATATTCAAAGCAGTATTCTGGAAATTGCTTCCCTGGCTTCTGGTATCATTAGAAGAATTTACCATCCTAATCCACAATAATTTGTGCTACAACATTATATACATTTATAGTAAAGGCTAAACCTGTAGAACTGCATTTTACTAGATTTACTACAATTATTTTTATGATGTGTTATGACATACATTCCTTCTGTACTTAGGGCAGGATAAAGCACACTATGTAAGCACTTTATTGTGGTATATCTGGGCTGTAGAGGTATTTACCACCTAAATTAAACCTTCTAAAGGCAACAACCACATAGAAAAGCGTTGTCAGGGAAACAACAGAAGCAAAATAAAATTTCGTATACACCAAAAGATACCAAAACATATGCTGAACTGTGTAAGAGTCTGATTATGCACACATTGAAATCTTAAGTGTTCTTTCTCCTGATATAAGTGAATTTGGCCAACAGTCAAGAGAGGTTATATCTCTCACTAGTAAAGTTGAGACAAAAGGCTAATACAGAGTGATTTCAATCAGACTTTTCATAAATTTATCCTGACTGAAGTTTTTATGGCACAAGAACACCATCTTAAGTATCATGGATGTACTGATGACCAGAGAGACAGTGACACTACTTTTATCTATTTTCTTCCAGACAAAAGGAAAACATCTGTTTTTTTCTGATGGCCATTGCTTCCTCTAGATCTATACTTTGTCACTGATGCAAGCTTGTGTCAGGGGAATTGATTAAATGTTGAGTAAATCCCAAAACATCTTCTACAGGACACTGTAATCAAAAGAAAAAAAAAATCTTTGTTTTTCTACTCCTCACTAGTTTGAAACCAGATTATTGCTTGACAGAAAAAGGGAAACAATGGTAAAGTATTTAAGGGGATTCACTGTGGATTCACAGACTGATGAGAGTGTGTCTGGTTCCACCCACCTACCAAGGCTAACATAGACTACCTACACAGATTTAAGTGGGCAGCAGGGTCCTATCGGTCAACAATTAAAAATAGTCACAAATTATAGTAGTCACATTACCTGTGTGAGGTTTCTTCTGGAAAACAGGATTCTCTAGCTATCTTTTCTTAATTAGCCAACCAGCTTCAAGCAGATCTGTCTTTGCATCATTTCCCCACAGCAGAGGTACAGACCTGTGCCTTTTCTTCGTATATAGTTTTTTACCTCAAACACTGTAATAAGTTTTTCCTGTACTTTCATATTTTTAACCCGTTTCAAATGAATCCTGATTTAATAAGGATGACTTTCTGTTTCCCCCTACCTAATTTACCTCAAAAGAAACATTTCTCTTCCCATGTACTCCTGTCTCTAGAATTCTATAAAAGAGGCATGATCAATGCAGGAAGGCAGATCCACGGAACAAAAGCTCTAATAGAATAGCTCCTTTCCTATTTCAGTGTAGACCAAACTTCAGAAAACTCAAGATGAAATATAACAAGCTTAACTTCCAATCTTTCCTATCTTTGACCTAAGGCTGGAAAGGAGAAATCAGCATATTTTAAATATCTTTGCCATACTCACACTCAGGTCAGGATAGCACAGTTCCTTGTACTTGTATTTTAGCTCCTGGGGCCCCTTATGGGTCCTGCACAGTAGGCAATAACCAGAAAGGAGTATAGCCTGTCTCACCCCTTCTATGCTACATTCCTTTTTTCCCCCATCATTCTGGAGAGAGAAATTTTTCCAATTAGAAGCATTTGTCAAATCCATACTCCAGTTCAGCCAGGGAGAACCTTTGTGCAGTAAGCAGGCAGTAGGTGTTTTCTCATTTCGTAAAAATCCATTATCTTCCCGGTACAAAATTATATTAGTTTAAACAAGATTAAGACCAGCACAATTATACATTTTTTCTGCCTAAAACAGATGTATGTGGTCTGACTTTCCTGTTTGTATGACTCCATGTGAATTTGGTTACTCAGTTTCTAGGAAGGTGATGAAAGGGAGAAGCTTGTGAAAAATACTGTAATGCCTACCACAGATAATTAGCTTCATTACTACTCTGATTATTTGTGAAGATTAAGCTTTTTTGCCTACATAGGATGAGCCTCTTATTTCCAGATAAATTAAGGTCCAAATGGTAACCTATTTATTTATTTAATGAATTTATTTTGAGGATTTTATTCACTAAACTTTCTCAGAGCTCTAATATAACAAGTAGCCTGTTTCCTCTAAAAGGGCTTTTGGTCTTTGGTCACTGGGAAGTGTATCCTGCCATTTCCTTTGATGAGTGTGAGGAAATAATTCTCTTTGAGACTTAGTTTCTGGCATTGATCATAGTTTAAACTTTTGACCAATATGTCAATACTAAGGAAAACACAGTACACACAAAAGCAACATTTCAGTAAAATCCGACCAGGGAAAAGGAAACTTATGCATTATGAAGGACAGAATATATGAGACATTTTTTCTTAAATATATTTTTTTTCACAAACTCACAAAATCATTAAGGTTGGTAGGGACCTGTGAAGATAACCCCATCCAATCCCCCTACAAAGGCAGGTTCACCTGTAGAAGGTTACACAGGAACACATCCAGGTGAGTTTTGGATGTCTCCAGAGAAGGAGACTCCACAGCTTCCCTGGCCAGCCTCTTTCCACCCTCTACTTTAAGAAGTTATTCCTTATGTTGAGGTGGAACTTTTTGTTTATGGCCGTTGCTGGCACCCATTAACCACCTATCCAATCCTTTGAGGTATTGATTGAAAAAAACATCATCTTCTCAGAATCTGGAACAGCAAAGGTCTAAGAAAATGGACACAGAACACTACGGGGGGTTAGATTGTGGGGAAAAAAGCAGCTCACAATAAGCAGGTCTTCTAAAACTTACAGGGTCTCCTCTCCTTTTTGGAAAGAGTCATGTTCTAAACAAGTATTAATTCAAAATAATATGCAGGATAATGAACAAAGTCAATAAATGAAAACAAATTTTTAAAAAACAGTGATCATTGCTATATATATTTTTTGTATCAAGTCTTTAAAGTATAAATTTTGCTGTTTTCAAAATTCAGTTCCATAGAAACACAATTTGTGGCTGAAACATGAGCATCACACACGACAATAAAACCATCGCTGTGACCTTCCCCTCAATGAACGGAGGCCTCATTTCATTGTAAAAGCTCTGCATGGGTTAACAGGAACTTGGGTGTAGGTGGCTGTGCTGATCTCAAGCCTTTATTGCCTTGTGTGACCTGTTATATTGGGTGAGAGCTGTGAGAAATCTTCAAGCACTTACAGAAATTGTTTAGTACAGTTTCATTATGACTATACAAAGTGACAACTTTAGTAACATGAAGTCTTTTAACTCTGACAGTTAAGATAGAGCACAATGTAATCTTAGAAAACTCTATTGCTAGGAAGAAAGAAAAGTAAAGCAATGCTTATCATCATAACTTCTCCCAATTAATGAAACCTGTCTGGAGTCAAGTTTCATTTTGTGAGCTATAGGTCTTAAATAATCACTGCACACATTTCAGCTCTCAAGGGTACTTTTCAAAGAGTCAAAGTATGAATTTAGTCAAGCTATTCAAAGTTTTCAGATCAAGGTTTTTCACATTGGTATTTCCTCTCTGGGTGTTGTGGTGCAAAAGATTTGATAAAGGAGTTTCATATTAGGACAATTTCCAAATATCAGTACTTGGGAGAAGATATACTTCTAGTCTAGACGATTGAGGAATGTTGCAAGAGCCAAAACACAAGCATAGGATCAAATTTTTCCCTTATAATCCAGGAAACATAAATTCAGGAAAATTTCATCATTTTGCCATACCATTCTGGCCACTGTTTAATTAAATACCTTACCAGAAATGTATACACTCCCCATCTGATGGAAAAAAGGAGTAAAATCTAATACACCATACCAAACAAAATCCATACTCTTGCAATCATAATCCTAAACACTGTTGTTTCCCAGCTACATTTATGTTATCAGAACACTAAAAAGGTCAATCAGCATCACTGGACAACTTCACACAAAAATCCTTATAGATACATAAGTAAGCAGTACATCTCAATGTTTAAACCACCTGCTGCCTAAGAATGCCTAAGGTGTCCACAATAACATGTTGGTTATCCCACCATAACTGGTTGGTTGAAGGATTTTTGTTTGGTTGTTTGTTTGAGTTTGTTTGGTTTGGTTTGGTTTGTAGTTTTTAGGTTTTTAGGGTTTTTAAAATCAAATGCTGTCTGCCTCCCTTTATCCAATCAGGAAATGAAGCACAAATGAAGGACTTAACCAGAGAATCTTTGACATCAGTCAGAAGAGAGCCAATTATCTAAACTCTTTTTAAGTGGAAAACTTGATCTATAAATATGTCCAGCATATTTATATTAATTGCAATGGTTGTTGGGGGGTTTTTTTGCTATTATAAAATTAACTGGATGTAGCACCTATGACATATGAGATGTATGGAAAGGATGAATGAAAAGGCAATCATGACAAAATGAGAGATGTTCACACTGCAAAGCTCTGAAATCATGCCTCAGTATTATCTTCCCCAAAATTCAGGTATGTTTGGACTCAAGTGTTCACTGATCTTTGAAAGACAGATATAACCTGATTCTGCACAAAGACAAAAAACTCCTAAAACATTACATTAAAGTGAATATCAACTATACATTCTCCTGTGTATAATTCTCAATGTCTTGTCAGTGTTAGTACTTACTAGTTCTCTCTCAAATTGCTGTTTTCCTACTTTGTGTTGGCTTTTTCATATATTAATTAGATTTAAATGTTTTGAGTGGATCATAGTTTCAGAATTAATTTTTACTCTAGAAGAACATGAAGGGCTGACTAAGAGCACAACACATCTGTCATCATCTATTCTCAGTCATGGATTTCCACCAAGATACAGCATAGCATTAGCAAAGTTAAAGCACCTTTTCTAAACAGTTATATTTCATTATTTTCATATTTAGAAACAGCCATTTCATAGCAATAAGGGTTTACGCCTGATCCTAAGCCCAGTTAGTGTTAGTGTATTCATGAGCAGAAGAAGACAATTCAGGTCTTGGTACTGTTTAGAAGGACAAGACACAGAAGGAGTAAAAGTGGAAAGAGTATAGGGAAGGAAAGTGGCTTTCTCAGGATCTCATGGTGCCAAGTTCAGTGTCGTTTAAAGTGGACAACCTGACAGCTCAGGGACTGCATTTCAGCATTTTCACAGTGTGTATTTGGGCTTACAGATTTCTTGTCTCATTTCTAAAGGCCAGTTCCTGAAATGTGTAGAAAACTTTCTGTGGGTTGAGGTCATTCAGCACCTTGTAAGACTGACCCTGATGTTCAAAGGTGCTGAGCACACACAGCTGCTGTTGACCAAGAGTTCACTGTACCTCTGAAAATCAATTCATGTCTAATGGCCTTTTCACCTGTCAGAAATAATGGCTGTTTCACAGAAGCATAATAACTCGGTCACCATTTTGTTTTTAAAGGAGACTATTTCTTTTTAACCTCCTTGGAAACTGATCTGCTAAGGAGGAAAATCAGGAATAAATTGTGTCCCAAAAGGAAAATATGTTTTATATGAAATACTCATTCTTCTGGTTGTCAGTCATAAAAGATATGTATTTTAATAGTTCTTTCCCTTGCAGAAAAATCTGTTTAACTAATTTACCATATAAAAAATTATTTTTTCTAACATTAGATGCTTAGTTGGGTATTCTCTGCTGGGATATATGTTTTACAGTCTAATAAAATCCCTGATACCAGCAGAAGCAGCAGAACATGCAACAGGGGGTGTCCTTTCTTCAGCTGCATCAGTGCCCATGGGTTGGAGAGCCTTTTCACTAAAAGGTATTATCTTCAGACATACTCCTGCTGTCTTTTTGGCTTCAAAGTTCCAGAGGACAACACCTTAATGTAATTTTCTGTTGTTGTATAAATGTTTGGAAAACAAAGCCAAGCTTTTACATGAGTAAAATGCATACATCTGAAAGGATGGGATAGCAGGGCCACATCAGAAAGTGGAAGTCTGTTCAACGGAAATTAAAATGCACTTTAGGAAATAGACAGCTGTATGCCTTGGCTGGAATAGTTAACAGAACAGCTCTACTGGGATAGCATAATGTGTACACACTCAACAGAAACTTCTAGATTTCATGCCCCTGCAAATCTTTCCTCACAAGTTTAAGTGTCTGCATGATGAGAGTCCTGTCTCTTCAAGTGCAGCACAAAGCAAGCATTTGTCTTGTCTCTAGATAAGATCTTCAATTCCCTTTTCTGCTAAACCTATTTTTCTATTACAAAATGAAATTTCAGTTTGAGAATTTAACAAAGGCAAAGAGTTATGAACACTTGGTTTTTATTTTAAGCTTTTTCGTCCAATATGTCTTTGTATCTATTCATTTATAGACAAGTTCTGAGGACAATCTGAGTGATTTAGACAAAGAATACAATGCAAAAGCCCTAAGTACATGGTTTTTATGCACAGAAGATATTTCCATATGGACCTGCTTAACATGTATCCCTGTAAATGCTATTCGTATTCAGATTCTAAAAGCTAGAATGGTAAATCAATAGTGTGCATATATCATAAGACTTATTAGCCCCTAATGTCTTCTAGCTGCCCAGGGATGTATTATGGCTCAATCCAATTTTCAGTAAAATCACTGACTAAATTATATCAAGGACCAGAGCTCCTTCCCTCATGCAGATGGTGGAGATTGAAATTAAAAATTACTACACTTTGTACCCAAGAGGTTGGATGCCCCAGAGCCATAGGGCTGTATCCCAAGGAAAACAGGTGGAGGCTACTGTGATGAACACTGCAAGGGCAAAAGATAAAACAGCCTCAGCTGTTGGTGAAATAGTTTTTCTCATGATTGCTCTGGCATGGCATATCACCAACACTCTTCATAGGCATCTTTTCTAATTTAAGAGTCCAGATGCTTCTGAAGAAAGAATACATTGGCCTTTTAATATCTCACTTTGGCAAAAGTACTAAAAGATCACTCCATCTTCACAGTTCATCCTTTGCCACAGTTGCAAAATGGGAAAACTGCACTTAACAGTGTGGCCATGCATTTAATATCACTTGTACGTAGGTATTTCCCATGGCGTATTTCTGTATTTTTATTTTATTTAGAACCTGTTGTGTGGCTTGTTGTGGCTTGTTTAGGTCTTCTTTAATTTCAGCCTACATAGTATTGTAGTGTGTAGCTTTCTTTCCTGCATCTTGTCAATATAATTCTGGTTGTTTTTTTTTTTTTCACTTACTATGGAATCATGCTATCTTTTCTTCCTGACCTATGCTGTTCATCTCCCGCTGCCTTGGGGCCATTACTTTAATAGAATAGTTCTTCTAATGAATTAGATTACCTGTTTCAAAGCTGTTTTGTCTAGATGTCATTCTCATTGAAAATTTTCATCTGCTTAGAAATTAACATTGAAAATGGCATTGACTAAGTAATTTTATTATGGACAAAACTGCATGTCAACAGATGTCACTTCAGTTTGGGATTTAAACTTGTGAACATATTGATACAGTAAAAAAAAATGCTCATAAAGCTCTCTTCTACATGCATGCACTGTATTGCCACTTTTGCAGGTATGTTTATATCATAGAACTTATGTGTCTCTGCAGTATATATTATGGGAAATGTATAAAAATATACATTTGTTAGTTATATAATCTGTTTTCCTACTTCCTTTATTTTCTTGTAAAACAAAGCTTAGATATATAAGGAACAAGTTAATAACCCTGGCAGACAGGTATGATGAAAAAGAAAAACATTTCGTGTAATTATATTATTTAGTGGTTTTGCTCAGCTGCATTTTATTAACTTTCTCTTTTGGGACATGTAAGGTGTATCAATTTGTGTGATATGGTAAGCCTTTGTAGTAATGCTAAGTATTCCTTGGTGATACACTCTACCTCATATTTTCATGTTACTTCAGAGCTGTTAATGCTGGTGCACATAAAAGTCCCTTAAATACCCAAATTCCATATGTATATATGTGAAATGTAAGACTACAATATACTTTAAAACTTCAATCAAGTAAGAGCAGTTAAAATAAGGATGGAAAAAAAATTAAACATCCCCAGTAATTATTCTTTGTCCTGTGGTCCTCAAATAACCTAACTTAATAAAAAGCAAGAAGTTGTCCCATGATCTCCATCATTGCATTTCAACAGAAGGTTGAAAACAGTTTTAGAAGTAAATACTTATAACCATTTCCTTACATGCTCCCCAAAATCCAGCTGTAATTCTATGCTAAATAAGATTAACATCTAGCTGACTTCTACTGAAGATGAAGTGATCAGGCAAAAATCTGTGTTTCAGTTCACTGGAAACATCATGTAGATGTAACATTGCAGACTTTTGCTAGACTATGTGAAGCTGAGAGTGTCTCACTCTAGATCAGAATTTATTGCACTCCATCTGTCAACAAATTGACAAATCACAGTAGCTGGGGAAGGCCTTCTCTCAAAAATATATTGTAGAGGTCAGTTGATTAATCATTGTTGTGGTTTTAGT
>VYZT01046149.1:0-26844 GCA_013400735.1 Pomatostomus ruficeps
TGCAGGGGGCGCTGTGGTGCGACACCAGCCACTTGTACGATGGCGGCTGCAAATCAGCAAGAAGGGATGGAGAAAGAACTCCCTGTACGAGCTCCCAGGGGCAGCTGGTCCCAGTGCCTTCTTTGGATAGCAGGAGGAGCTGTAACAGCGGCCTCAGAGTAGCAGGCTGGGAAGGCAGGAATTGGCAGGGTCCCGCAGAGGTAGGTAGGGGTTTGTCAGCAATTTCGCGGATGAGGCTGGAAGCACTGAGGTGTCCCGGCAGACTGGCCAACCTTCGGACCCCGGCTGGGGGACTGGCTTCCTGGGAGGGGAAGAAATACTCAGGGGTCCCAGGTTTCTCCCCCCTAAGACAGGTAGAAAGCCGCAGCAAGAAGAGAAAAAACCTGGAGTGGTGACCATCTGTCCCAGAGCTCCCTCCGTCCGCCGCCTTCCTCTCTCCCCAGAAGCCAAGAAAAAAAACCTGAAACAACTGGTACCCTGCCCCCTGCCTACCCTGGGGCCAGGCACTGTCCCTGGCTCCTTTGTTTCTCTTGATCATCCACCCATTAACAAGAATGGGGAAAAAAATTCCTAAGATAGCAAGACAAGCAAAAAAAAAAGGAAAACTGTCCCAAACCTCACCACTGCCCCTCCTCCATTTCTCCAGCTGTGGGCAAGAAGCTCTTGGGTGAGTGGGGCTCAAACGTGACATGATGGGAAAGAACTGGGTGTCATGATCTGCTAACCTAGAGCAGGATTCGTGATGGCTCGTTACCCAAATCTCAGAGTGCAAAGGAAACACGAAATGGGGAATTTTTGTTTTAATCACAACAATGCACTTTATTGCGTGTCAACAACCTGATTATGTGATAGCGAGAGAGGGAGAGATATGAGAAACAAAGGATAGAGAGAAAAAGAGGGAAAGGGGGGTTTATAGCTACCAACGGCTGGCGGGATCCTCATGGTCAGTAGATCCATCATCGTCCATGGGGAAGATCTTCATAAGGGCCTTGTCAGAGAGTACCTTTTTAGTCTTTTTGAAAGCAAGGGGCAGTTGGCCAAAAGGTGGGAAAATAGTACTCATTGTTTCTGGCACGCTCGGGCCTGCACAGACCTCCACGTTCATTCTCGCCTGGGCAGCCAGGGCAAAGCAACCTGTTCTTTCAGCGTCTCCCAGCAAACACACCTGCAGAGCTTGGCAGGCATCCCACCTCGGTTTGGCCAGGACTTCTGTGCAAAAGTCCTCTTGCCTCCTTTTTGGGGAGGTATTAGTCTCCGTCCCCCATAGATGATCATGAGACAGATGAAGGGTCTTTGGACCATCTCTTACACTGGGTCACCCCCAATCTGCGTTGAGGGGAGCAGAGGTTTGGGGGAAACAATAGAAAAAGTATGGGAGAGGGGGGATAAGGGGAGGTGGACAGCAGAAAAGGGGTTCCCAGTGGGGGTCCCCCAGTTAACCGCAGGACCCCTAAGCCCCGTCCCAGCCCCTCCAGTCCCACCCTCACTCCTCTTGGCGCTCTGGGGGCTGGGCTGTACCCCAGTGCTGGCCCAGGAGGTGCTCCAGTCTGACATGCCCCACCTGGCAGGTGAAGGTGACCCCGCATTGCAGGGGGTTTCCAGCAGCACCAGGAGCTGGTGGGTCCAGTCCCAGTTGGGGACCACGTCGGTGGCCACCACGGGCCCTGAGAGCTCCAGCCAACCCTGGAACCATATCAGCTGCACTCATGCAGGGTAGAAATCCATCATGGAGCAGAGCAGGCGGCCGGGACCAGACTGGGAGCTCAAGGGCACCAGCAAGATGGACAAGTTGGGGATTGCTGGGTTGAGTTGGGGGGCATTGGGAGAGAGAGGAGACAGCTGGATGGGCTTTTAGATGTACCGGAAATAGGCTGGAGAGCACTAGGAGAGAGGGGAGAGGGCTGGAAGTTTGCTGGGAGGGCACTGGGAGAGAGAGGGGATGTCTGGGAGTGCACTGGGAGGGACTGGGAAAGGACTGGGAGGGACTGGGAAGCTGAGTACAGCTCGAGGCATTTGGCACTGTAGGTTTGCCAGGCAACTGAGAGAGAAAATATGAGGAAAGGCCTGGGAGTTGAGGTAAGGACTGGGAGGGATCCTGCCCCAATCACTGTCACGGGCAAAACAGACTCGCCCTGGGGATAGGAATTGTATTTATTACCAACCAAATCAGTGGAGGATAATGAGTAGGAAAATAAATGTTGCAGTGTGCTGTTGGCCAGGTTTCGGTTTTTTTCATGGCCACACACTGCTGTCTCCCCACTGGTATCTGATTTCCCCCCCTGGAGGGCTCTGTATTTTGCAATCCTATACAAAGCCCACCAAATTCAAACCCTGCATCCCTACCTCATAGGATGTTTGTATCCTCCCCCGCCCCCTCGTGTTGGTATATATGTAACTGTAACACGCCATGCCAGTGCTTCTCTGGCACGACCCTGGTGCCAAATAAACCATCTGAGGAGCCCCTCCGCTTCGTCTCTCCTTCCTCCACGCACCTGTAACATCGGTGGTTAGGTGAAACCCTGCTGGACCTTCGCCAGCCCTCCCATGCCTGGAGCAGCCCAGCCAACCCCTGGAACTGTGAGCGGGAGCCTGGTGCCCCTACTGGCGGCATCGCAGCAAATAAATCTTAAAAGCACATTCCCCCAGCCCTCCCTCCTTCCCAGACTCTCGCTCCTCCCTTCAGGGGCACAGGGAGAAAGGAATGGGGGTCATGGTCATTTCATCCCACATTGTTCCTGCTGCTGCTCCTCAGGGAGAGGAGTCAGAGTTGTTTGCCTGCCCCATTGTCCCCCCCAGTGGGGGGGGGTGGTAGTGGAGAAGGGGTGAACCAGGAGCAGCTGGAGGAAGAGGAGGGGTAAAGGAGGAGCAGAAAGAGGCCATCACATGCGTCGAGCACTGTGTGTATCCGCAGCCCCTGTGACCCTCGGTTCATCACCCTTCTCCCCACACCCCCTGCGGGTGACTGGGGAGAGGGAGCTCAGCCCAAATATTTTGGCAGTCCCTGGGGTTCTTTTTGGGAGGGGACGATTGTGAGCCTTGGAGTACTCCAGAACCAAGACCCAAATATCTTTGGTGGCTCCTGGGATGGTTTTTTGTGGGGAAGGGAGGCAGGGCAGGGATGTTTGGATCATGCAGAGCTCCAAATGTGAGTTGCAAATGCCCCTTGGGGGGATATTGAGGAGTTCCTGGGATGCGGGATGGGGCTCAGGAAGTGTGGGATGTGGATTGGGAGAGGGGGATGGGGACTCAGATGAGACAGGCGAAGGTTCAAGATGATGAGGCCAGGGGGAACCCCACACCTTAGGGGCTTGTGGGGTATTTACCACCTTTGAGGGGAATGGTATTGGCAGCGAGAGGACAGGTGGCTCCAGCATTTGGAGTGGGAGCTTATGTTAGGGAGAATCCTGTTGCTTTCCGCCAAATTTTGGGTGTTATAAATGGCTTTGGACAGGTTTTTTGCGCACTTTAGGGGGGCTGAGGTAATCCAGTTTTGGGGACGATCCTTTGGCTTTCCCCCAGTTTGAGAGATTCTAAAAGGCTTGTGGGGGTCCTCCCCTCATTTTGGGGGTTTGAGCTGACCCCATGGCTGCAGTGATGGCTGAGAGGGGGTTTTAACCCCCAATTTTGAGGGCCTGGAAGCGGCATGTGGGGGTCCCCTGTTTGCCGGACACCCCAACTGGGGCAGGGTATCTTCCCTTCCTGCAGCCCCACCCCAGAAGCAGCGCTTAGCCAATTGGAGCTTTTATCACTGATGACTCATCAGTTGCCAGGTAGATATGCAGCATCCAGAGCTCCCCATCTGGAGCCCACCTTTGCCCTCCCCTTGCCCCCAGCACCCCCTCAGAGTGGAATTTGGGGAAGGGGGATATGGGTGGCACCCAGGCCAAGCCCCCTCATGCTGTTGTGGCAGGACTTGAGTGTGGGCAGTAACGGCCAAGAGCACAGAGCGGCCTGTCCCATCTCCATCCCAGATCCTCCCACGGGACACAATGGGTTTGGGAAAAGAGTGGGCCAAGGGTGAGCGCTGGGCCTTGGGGGAGAAGGGATGAAGGAGGAGAGGTGAAGACGGAGAGGGAGAATGGATGGAAGTAGAAGACAGAGGTAGGGAGAAGAGATGGACGTGCAGAAGCAGGAAATCAGAATATTCAACACAGAAGATGATTTATTGTATTGTAAACGCTCATTCTGAGCATTCTACTCTATACTGCTCTCTTCATTCTGTTCTGCTCTTGGCATTCTATTCTCCCTCACTTCTCTGGCCTGCTTGGAGCTGCGTCCTGCAGCTCCTCATAAGCCTTTCTTTCCCTACGCCTTCTGCAATAAACCTCATGTTCTAAAACCCAAACATAGAAATCTCCGTTTGTCCCAACCGTTCACCGACCAGACCCTACGGACACCGCGAATCCCCCACTTGGTGTTTTGGAGAAGACTCCCAGTGATTTCTAGAGATGGATTTGAGCAGGAGGAACCCCCTATCCTGCACTCACACCTTGTTTTCCCCCCAAACTAGGATTCCTCATTCCCAAACCTTGACTAGATGGAGAGGGAGGCTGCAAGGAAGAGGAAGATGCCCCAGGACACCCAGACAGGTGGGGAAGAAGTCACTGCCCCTTTCCCCCTCTCTTCTCCTCTGTTTTCTAGCCCAGCATTTCCCCCAGCTGCAGGACAACCCCACTGCTGACGCCATCCTGCCAGAGACGAATTTGGTGGAATCTCCATCTCCTTCCCCTTCCCTCTGGCATGGAGGCAAATCCTATCCTCTCCTTGTCCTTCCTCTCCCAGGCAAGGAGCTGAGAACAGAGACCAGGGAGGACAAATCCCCACGGCAGAACCTCGTGGAAGAGGCTGTTTGGAGTGGCTCCATGGTGCAGGAATTCAACGGGAAGGAAAAGCCACAGAGATCCCCCATGAGGAGGAGCTCCAAACCCAGCTCAGGGAGCTCCAAGGGAGGAAAACCCACCCTGTGCCATGAAGGAGGCCGGAGCTTCAGCCAGGTCTCTGACCTGGTGGCCCATGAGCGGCTTCATGATGGGGAGAAGGCCTACAAGTGCTTACAATGTGGGAAGAGCTTCAGCCACACCTCCACCGTCTTCATCCACCACTAGGTGCACATGGGGGAAAGGCTGTAGAAGTGCCGGGAATGTGGGAAGAGTTTCAGCCAGATCTCAAGCCTCATCAACCACGAGCGCCAGTACACTCGTGTACAGCCATATGAGTGTGGGGAGTATGGGAAGAGCTTCAGCCAGTGCTCCAGCCTGATCCGCCACCAGGAGATGTATGCCAGGGGAGGGCCCTATGAGTGTCCTGAGTGTGGGAAGAGCTTCTCCTGGAGCTCTTCTTTGACCACACACCAACAGAGTCACCAGAAAGAGCAGCCCTGCAAGTGCCCTGCCTGTGGGAAGAGCTTCAGCCAGTGCTCCAGCCTGATCCGCCACCAGGAGATGTATGCCAGGGGAGGGCCCTATGAGTGTCCTGAGTGTGGGAAGAGCTTCTCCTGGAGCTCTTCTTTGACCAAACACCAACAGAGTCACCAGAAAGAGAAGCCCTGCAAGTGCCCTGACTGTGGGAAGAGCTTCATCTGCTGTTCCAACTTCATCTCCCATCAGAGGACCCACCTTGGGAAGAGCCCTGGTTAGCCACTTTCCTGGTGATCCATGTTGGGAAGACACAGCTGGTGGTCTCTACATTTTTCTCATTCTGTGTAGGCTCCTGGATGAATGCTGGAGCAAGAACATCCATTGGGATGCAGATTGACATCAGGAATTCATTGAAAGGAGCGCATTTCTTGACTTTAGACCCCCAAAAGTCTCACCCTCACTATCCAATCATTTCTTCCTGTGGCATCAAGCAATAGTGGGTGCTCTTCTAGGTATTTTCCAACCTAAACGATTCCATGATTCTAATTCTCTATGGTACACTGATGTCTTCCACAGCCAGATGTTGATGGACTGAGAGAATGACCAAGATATTGGAGACAATAGCGTGGAAACCCCTCGAACAAAGGCATGCACCAAATACCTCCCCACTGCCCCAGATGTTCACTTGATGCCAAAATGTAAATCTTTTTATTTTGGCCTTGATCTTACTTGATTCATTTTCATCCTTGACAAACAACTGAAATAGTGGTAAAAATAAATTTAACTAAGACCTTGAAAATGGAACCATTTTACTGTTTACTGTCATTTGGGGGTTAAACTTAGGGTTCAGGAGGATTTGGGGGTGTTCATAGGAATCTGAGGGGTATTTTCCGCAAAACTGGGGCTGCACAGGTCAGGATCACAAAATCACAGAAATGACTAGGTTGGAAAAGGCCTTTGAGATCAAGTCCAGACTGTGACCTAATACCCTCTTGTCAACTCAGCCATGGCATTGAGTGCCACATCCAGGCTTTTCTTAAACACCTCCAGGGATGGTGACTCCAGCTCCCTGGGCAGACCATTCCAGTGCCCAGTCACCCCTTCTGTGAAGACTTTCTTCCTAATGTTCAGCCTAAACCTCCACTGGGCAGCTTAAGGCTATGTCCTCTTGTCCTGTCACTGGTTTCCTGGGAAAAGAGATTGACCCCCAGCTGGCTGCACCCTCCTGTCAGGGAGCTGTAGAGAGCGATGAGGTCTTCTCTGAGCCTCCTCTTCTCCACGATAAACAACTCCAGCTTTTCCAGATGTCCCTCACAGGACTTGTGTTCCAGACCCTTCACGGGCCTTGTTGCCCTTCTCTGGACATGCCCCAGCATCTCAACATCCTTCCTAAATTGGAGGGCCCAGAACTGGACACAGCACTCGAGGTGTGGCCTCACCAGTGCTGAGTACAGGGTAAGAATGACTTCCCTGGTTCTGCTGGCCACACTATTCCTGGTCCAGGCCAGTTGCCATTGGCCTTCTTGGCCACGAGGGCACACAGCTGGTTCATGTCCAGCCTGCCATCAATCAGTCCCCCCAGGGCCCTTGCTGCCTGGCCGCTGTCCAGCCACTCTGTCCCCAGCCTGTAGCGCTGCAGGGGTTGTTGTAGCCAAAGTGCAGAACCTGGCACCTGGCCTTGTTAAATCTCATATTGTTGGATTCAGCCCATGGATCCAGTCTGTCCAGGTCCCTCTGCAGAGCCCTCACACCTAGCTTGGTGTCATTTGCAAATTCACTGATGGTACACTTGGTCATCAATAAAGATATTAAACAGGACTGGGCCCACCACTGATCCCTGGGAGACACCACTGGTGACTGCACACACAGTCCAGTCCATCCACAGTCCAGTCCCTCTGCAGAGCCCTCACACCTAGCTTGGTGTCATTTGCAAATTCACTGATGGTACACTTGGTCATCAATAAAGATATTAAACAGGACTGGGCCCACCACTGATCCCTGGGAGACACCACTGGTGACTGCACACACAGTCCAGTCCATCCACAATGGATGCAGCACCGTTCCCACTACTCTCTGGGCCCGGCCTGGAGCCAGTTCTTAAACCTGAGAAGAGTGAACCTGCCCAAGCTGTGGGCTGCAGCTTTTCCAGGACTATGCTGTGGTGGTGTCAAAGGCTTTGCTGAAGTCCAGGTAGACACATCCACAGCCTTTCCCTCATCCACAGGCAAGTCACCTCGTCATACAAGGAGATCAGGTTGGTTAGGCAGGACCTGCCCCTCCTAAATCCATGCTGGCTGGGTCTGATCCCTTGGCTGTCCTGTAGGTGCTGTGTGATGGCACTCAAGATGATTTGTTCCATTATCTTGCCAGGCATTGAGGCCAGGTTGAGAGGCCTGAAGTTTCCCAGATTTTCCTTCTGGCCTTTCTTGTGTATGGGGTCACACTGTGTCCTGGTTTTGCGACAAGTTTAGGAGAGAGTGCTCTAGAATGAATGTCCCTTCTAAAGGAAAAGGGGTTTTCAGCACTCCCTCCCCACCTCATGGAAGGAAATTCTTGGATTGAAAATGAAAACTGTTTATTTTAACAAATAAAGTGTCTTCAGGACACGGGAGAAAAAAGGAAATTGAACCTCCTCACTGTGGAGAAAGCTGGTGGATTTTAAGAGTGCTTTCTTCCTCTGGCTTAGCTTCTCCCAAAGTCTGGGGCCGGGCAGAGTCACTCCAGCAGCTCCCCTGCAGGTCCCGCCCACTGTCTCCCCCCGGGCATCATCTGATTTCAAAGAAAAAGCAAGCTGAACAGTCCGAGAAGAAATGGCAAAAGCTGCCGAGGAGATTGCTATCGCAGTCCAGGAAAAAGCTTCTTTTTCCCTAGCTAACACAAGCCAAGCTAGCTATAAACAATTCTTCCTGCATAGCCTAGCACCCGGAGGAGTGAGGAGTTTAAACACAAACTGCACCAGAGTTCCCTGGCTCCCACTCCTCCCTGCTGGACCCAGCTTAAAAGTACAGAACCCATTCCTGGGCATAAAAGCAGATGATAGAGGAATATGTATCATAAAATCACCCCAGGATATACTGGCACCTCCAGTCCTCTGGGACCTCTCCAGTGAGCCAGGACTGATGATAAATGATGGAGAATGGCTGAATGAGCTCATTTGCCAGCTCCATTATCACCCTAGAATGGATCCCATTTGGTTCCATACAACTGTGAGTATCTAAGTGGCTCAGCAGGTCACCAACTACTTCTTCGTGGATTACAGGGCGTCTGTTCTGCTCCCTGTCCCCATCTACCAGCTCAGGAGGCTGCTTGTCCTGAGGACAACTTGTCTTAATGTTGAAAACAGACAAAAAGGGTGTTGAGTACCTCAGCCTTTTCCTCATCTCTAGTAACCCAATTCCCCACTGTGTCCAATAAAGAATGGAAGTTGTTCTCCTAGAGTGATTTTATGCCATGTATTCCTCTATCATCTGCTTTTATGCCCAGGAATGGGTTCTGTACTTTAAGCTGAGAAGCGAGGCTGCTAGGGAACTCCACATGGTTTGTTTTCAAACTCCTCTAGGTACTGTATTAGCAGCGCAGAGTTAGTTTACATTCTTCGCTAGCTCGTGACCCTGTTAGCTAGAAAAAGGAGTTCTTTTCCTCTGGGACTGTAGCTTTTTGCTGCTTCTTCCTTTTTTGGACTGTTCAGTTTGTTTCTTTTGTCCAAAAAATCAGACCATCTCCAGGGGAGACATTTGGTGGGACCTGCAAGGGAGCCTCTGGAGTCACCTCCGGCCCTCCCTGAACTTTGGGAGAAGCTGAGCCAGAGAAAGAAGGGACTCTAAAATCCACCATCTTTCTCCACAATGGAGAAGGTTCATTATCTAACATTATTCATTTTCTTTTCCGTGCCTGCATGCACCTTGCTTGTTAAATAAACAGTTTTTTTCACTTTACTCCAAGAAAATTCCTTTTGAACCTTGGCTGGGGGAGGGGCTGAAATCTGCCTTTTAGAGGAGACACCCTTTCAGGAAGTTTCCTCCCAAATTTGTCTCAAACCGGGACAATTGTCCTTGTCCTTCTTTTGCTATTGAAGTATTTATTAAAACATTTTTATTATCTTTAACAGAAGTGGCCAAGTTAATTCCTATTTGAGTTTTCACCTCTCTAATTTCTTTCTGCATGACCTAATGACATCCTTAAACATTACCTGAGTTGCCTGTCCCTCTTTCCAAAGATGATTCACCCTCTTTTTTTCCTTTTAGTCCCTGTAAAAGCTCCCTGCCCATCCAGGCTGGTCATCTTCCCCATTGGCTTGTCTTTCAGCGCACAGGGACAGGCTACTCCTGTGCCTTCAAGATTTCATTCTTGAAGTATGTCAATCCTTCCTGGACTGCCGCAATGCCTCTGGTGGGGGCACCAGACATCCGCCCGGGGTTCCAGGGGCTGGCTGGCTGCTTCAGAGGCGTGGGAGGGCTGACGATGGTCCAGCAAGGTTTCACTCAATCCACCGGTGTTCCAGGCTCACCGAGGAAGAAGAGACAAACGGAGGGGCTTTCCCAGATGGTTTATTAGGGCACCAGGGTTGTGCCAGGGAAGCGCTGGCATGGCGTGTTACAGTTACATATACACCAACATGAGGGGGTGGGGGAAGGTACAAACATCCTATGAGGTAGGAGTGCTGGGTTTGAATTTGGTGGGCTTTGTATAGGATTGCAAAATACAGAGCCCTCCAGGGGGGGAAACCAGATACCGAGGGGGGAAGGGAGGAGATAGCAGAGCCTGGCCATGAGGTAAACCGAAACTGGCCATAGCACTCCACAACACTGGACCTCTTTGTTTTTAAGGCCTGTTTTCCAAGGTACTCTCCAAGCCAGTCTCTTGAATAGGCTGAAGTCTGGCCTCCAAAAGTCCTGTGTGGAAGTGGTGTTGATGCCCCTCTTTGTTTCACTGAACATTGAAAACTCTATTATTCCATGATCACTGTGCCCCAGACAGCCTCCAACCACCACATCTCCCACCAGCCCTTCTCTATTTGTAAACAGCAGGTCTAGCAGGGCCCCACCCCTGCACAGCTCACTCTCTAGCTGTGACAAGAAGTTGTCCTCCATACACTCCAAGAACCTCCGGGACTGCCTCTTCTCTGCTGTGTTGAGTGCCCAGCAGACATCTGGCAGATTAAAATCTTGTACAAGAACAAGGGTTGGTGATCTTGAAACATCCTCTAGCTGCCTATAGAATAATACAACCACCTCTTCATCCTGGTTGTGCATTCTGTAACAGACTCGCACCAAGATGTTGTCCTTATTGGCCTTCACCTTGATTCTTACCCACAGGCACTCGACTTATTGTCAGTAATCTCAAGTTCCATGGCATCGAGATCCTTCCTAATATACAGAGCCACCTCTTCACCTCTTCTCCCTCACCCGTCTCTTCTGAAGAACTTGCAGCCATCCACTGCAGCGCTCCAGTCATGTGAGTCATGCCACCACATTTCCATGATGGTGACTACATCATAGCTTTCCTTCTTTACAATGGCTTCCAGCTTCTCTTATTTGTTATTACCCATGCTGTGTGCATTAGTGTACATACACTTCAGCTGGGTTGCTGACTTCACCCCTGATTCTGGCTTACCACCCGTGGGCTCATCTCTGAGAGCCTGGCTTCATCCCCTTCCCCCTTCAAAACTAGTTTAAAGCCCTCTCAATCAGCTCTGCCAGCTCATAGGCTAGAATCTTTTTGCCTTTTTTAAACAGGTAAAGCCCATCTGACTCTAGCAGGCCTGGTACTGTAAAAGTTACCCCACAACCCTCTACTGGGTATTGGTTTCTTGCTTCTTAAGGTTATTAGTCCATAGTAATAGTCTTTTTAGTATCTTTTTCCCAGGCAGAGTCTTTGCAATGCATAGACTAAGTCTTCTTTATCCTCTGGTTTCTGCAAAATGTCCTTGTTGTCCATAAATTCTAAATTCCAGATGTCCAACCTCAACAATATACCTTTGTCTCCCAGGCTTTGTTCATTGTATCAGAGTTACTTTATCAAAACGGAAAGTTTCGGAAAGTTTCAGAAAGTTTCCCAACCTGTGTTCCCAGAAAAGCAGCTTATGACCACTTTGCTAAATGCTGGCTCAAAAGAATTTAAGGCTAACACACTGCTTATGATTAATTTACTGGTTATGATGAATGTAAAACTATTAATAAAAAGTTAATTAAATCTATTAATTAAAAAATTAGAAAAAAGTTTCATTATTTCCAGTATTGTCAGGGAGCTCCTGTGGATAATGTCGACCCCAGTCCAAAAACAAAGGAAAACTGGGACAAACAAATCCCTTGGGAGCTTGGTTGTCCCACTGAGGAGTGCAGTTGCTCTGCTGGGGCTCAGTTTAACTTAAACTTAGCAGCACCTTAAACTGGACAGCATTTAACTTTACTCAACTTCTAACTTCAGTTAAACAATTTAGCAAATGATTCCTGTAGGATTTACTCCACCACAATAGTAAATGACACATAGGCCTGACTTGCTCACAAAACTAAAGTACTTAAGAATTCAGGAAAGTAGCATTTCTCCCACATTTCCTATGTCACATTGATACCGACACAGGGAGCTTGTTTGGGGAAGGATCCTGCTGCTTTCTTCCAGTTTTCAGGGGTTATAAATGGCTCCTGGGTCTCCCCCGCTGTGTCAGAGATAAGAAGTGAGTCTGAGGTCTGACATATTTGGTCCATGGCTGTGCACATCAACAAGATAATGCAGAAGAAGACTTTATTGTTAGCTAGTGGGAATAACTTATAGAAATGAAACTGTATCGGTCACCTGGTGGGATTCATCCTGGGAAAGGAAAAACAACACATAACAGAGCCGTCGTTGGCATGGAGGTGTGATCATGGGCCAATGTGACTTTATCTCATGCGCTGGCCCCATGTGAGATGATGTTGAAACTGGCCACTCCCGAGGAGGAGATATAAGGTGTGGTCCTGGGGTGGAGGGAGAGGACTACATGATGCACGTTGTTTTCATCCAGGGGACTCCCTGAAGGAGTGCTGCCCTCCTGCCCCTCCCACTCAGGAGCCATGCTCTATCTCCTTTTCCTGATCGGCAACTTCTCCAACATCCAGGGGTCAGAATGTATTTATTGCTAATGCGACTAATAAAATTAATTCTACCTGTGTCTTGAGTTTTTTGTGAATGGGTATCCTCCTGAACCCGTGACGCCTGCACACATTTTGGGAGGTTGGGGGACCCCATGGCTTCATTGATGGCTGATGGGGGGTTATAACCCCCAGTTCTGGGGAATCATAAATAGTTTGTGGTGGTCCCATGTTTGATGGACAGGGAGGCCCCCTTTCTTCAAAACAGCCCTTGGCCAATCACAGAGTGACAACTTACTAGTGTTCAGGTAGACACACAGTACACAGAGCTTTCAAAGACGCTTAACCAATCAGAACTTGATTTTATTCTGACTCATCAGATGCCAGGGAGACACGCAGAGCCAAGAGCCCCCCCAAAATTTCCAGCCAATCAGAGCTTTTCTCGCTGATGACCCCCCAGCTGCCAGGCAGACCCGAAGAGCACAGTGCTCCCCACCCCGAACCCATCTACGTCCCTCTCCTCGCCTCCAATGCTCCCTGGGAGAGGAATCTGGGGAGGGGGGAGGTGAGGGACACCCAAGCCAGGCCCCCCTGCGCTGTCCCAGGGGCGACAAGTGCTGGCAGGAGCCCCACGGGGTCCGGCCCTGCCCGGGCTTGGCTGATGCCGCCTGCCTGCGCTCCGCATTGGTCCGGACTGGTGCTCCCAGTGCCGCGCGGGGCAGGGCCGCTTTGGGGACTCCCCCTCAGGGCACAGCGCGGCTGCTTTGGGGCTGTAGACACCTGCCCGGCACTGGGGATGCGGTGTGTGGGGGCAGCTGGGGCCGTACTGGTGGTGTTGGAAAACTATGTATCTTTTAAAATTTCTATTTTTGTTTCTTTAGTAAGACGTGGCTAGATCTTGCTTTGGGAAGGAATTTCCATCGTTTTGTTTTAGAAAGATAGGTTTAATACCTCGGCAGGCTGGGAGAAGCATGGGAGATATGCAAGAGATAAACATCAAGGACTATCAGAGGCTGTTAACGGACCATCAACCCAAGACAACGCCCCAAGCAGAGCGGAGCCACCTATTCCGGGAAAGGACTGATAAGAAGTATCGCAAAATGGAAATCTAATCAACACCGGAGATGAGGAAACTCAGACCCAATGGGAACCTGGATACTGGGGGTTACCTAATTTTGTACCAATAAGCTTTGAAATAATGTGTTCCTATGGACTTTGAGTGTATAAAATCTAAGGGAAATTTCAGTAGAGGTATGTGTGTTAGGGATATTTTTCCTGGGCACGTCCTGGCCACAATAAAGTAATGTCTGATTCTCTATCATTTCAAATATAGTGCTAGAGGGTTTTTATTTTCTTCCCGCTTTTCGGTGACAGTGGCACTGGTGGTGCTGGGAGTGCCCCCCAGCCACGGGGCGGGGGGTGGGGGAACAGAGAGAGGGGGCTGGCAGAATTTGGGACCTCAAATTGAGCAAACGGGGGGATGGGACCCCAAAAATCTGTCACTGGGAGGGAGATTGAGGACTGGGGGTACAATGGGAAGGGGAAGAAGAGGTGGGAAAAGACAGAGCTGGGATCCCCTGATACCGAAATTGGCCAGAATAAACTTTGTAATACAATTTGAAACATCAGAAAGCAGGCAGTCTTTATCTGTGCAGGACATGGAGAAGGATATTTCTTTATTCTCTGTGTGTCGTGAGACTTTACAACAAGGTATTTGTTCCATCATGATAATACATATTCATTAAAACATGTTTCCTATCTAATACCTAAACAACACTTTCCTAGAACTATTTTGCATGCATCCTTCTCCTTCTGGAAGTCCTTGTATAGTCCTAGAGGGTCATCTGAAGGGGTCTCTGGTGGTTGTATTCACTGAATGCTTCGATATAAAAGGTGATCTTACCTTGAACTCTTTCTGTGAGCATGTGCTGTTGCTTCTTTGTTACATGACTTGCAAAAAAACCCACTGTAGCCTTTTCTGTCTGTTTCTTCACTTCTTCCACCTGTGTTTATCATCCTGTGTAAATACTTGAACGTTCTTTTATCTTATTTGCTAGTTAGTCTTTAAGCTCTCTTCCACTTTAGGGGAACTGAGAATTTCTATTCTCTATGTTATTTATCAGGACCTCCCCACAGCACAGCCCGGCTGCTTTGGGGTTTCAGCACCTGCCAGGCACTGAGGATGGGGCGTGTGAGGGGAGCTGCGGCCGTACTTGTGGTGCTGAGAGCCCCCTCGGCCACGGGGTGAGCAGAGGGCATGGGGGGCGGGGCTTGGGACTCCCAAATGAGCGAAAGGGAGGGGTGGGATGCCCAAACTGAACAGGAGGGGGCTGGGACTTCCAAAACCAAACAAGGGTAAGATGGGTTGAGGATTGGGGGGACGATGAGAATGGAAGGAAAAGAGGGGGCTGGGCTTCCCAAACAGAGTGGGAGGGGGATGGGACACACAAGTTGGGTTGGGAGGGGTCTGTGGATTTTGGGAACGATGGAAAAGGATGGAAAGAGGGAGGGAAAAGGTGAAGTTGATATTGAAAAAGAGCAGTTCTGTGGGTGTCCACCCTTGTCCTCCAGCACTCAAGCCCTGGAACGAGTACCTGGGGCTTGGGGTGGGGGGGAGAGCAGGCAGATCTGCACTGAGGGATTCCCCCCATGTCCATCCCACTGGTTCCCCTCACCCAGAAACCAGTGCTGTAGCGGCTATGGGGCACGGTGGGGTGGAAAGAAACAGAAGGAAGAGGAGAGAGAAGGAGGAGGAGCAGGAAGAGGAGGAGCATGAAAAGGAGCAGGAGGAGAAGCGAGAGGGATACTGCTCGCTGTGTCCGCAGCCCTCACGGCCCCAGGAGCATCACCCCCACCCCCGCCCCGGATCCCTCAGGTGACTGGGGAAGGGGAGTTTGCCCCAAATATACTGGGGGGTTCTCAGGCAGGGATTTTTTTTGAGGGCTGTCTGGAGCCCCAAATATCTTTGCATTTCCCTGGGAAGTTTTGTTGGGGGAATGGGGATGTGTTTGGATCTTGCAGGACTCCAGAGATGAGCCTCGAATGCCCTTTGTTGAGGACATTGGATTCACCATATGGTGATTGCCCAGTACTGGTGGAGTGGGACATCGGTTCTGGGGCTCTCTGGGAGAGCCGGAGGGGTGGAACATGAGACTCCCAGTGTGGGGAGGGTGGAGAGGGATGATACCAGAGTTGGAGGACCCCCAGCAGACCGGAGGGATGGGAGAACACAGAGATGAGGGAGTACCAGGACCCCCAACCCTGAAAGGGATGGCAGGGAGAGGGGCCAGGCCCTGAGTGCCTTGAGTGAGGGGACCCTGAAGAGGGCGACCCTGGGACAACCTGGGAGCTGATGCAGAATCAGGGTAAAAGGAAACCCTGGACCTCCCAGCATCCCTAAGGGGGACTCCAAAAAGGGGAGATCACCAGGATCCATAGGAATCCCAGAACTCCAAAGTGGAGAGACTGGCAAGGGCAAGCTCCTGGGAAGGGTTTTTTGGCCTGATCCAGGAGGATGTGAAGCGGCATGAAGTGATCATAACTTTCATTCCCTTCTCTTGTACCACTGGGAGGGAATTAGGGATAAAATTAAGCCTGGGAAGGAGGGAGGGGTGAGGGAAAGGAGTTTTACTAGGATTTCTTTTAATTCTCATTCTCTTGCTGTGATTTGACTGGACATAAATTCAAATAATTTTCCCAAGATGGGACTGTTGTGCCTGTGGCAGGGTCAGGTGAGTGCCCTCTCCCTGCCCTGATCCAAGAACAAGCCTTTCCTTCGGTGTTCTCTGCCCTGCTTGGGGCAGGAGGGCACTGACGAAGCAGCCTTGGTGGCAACAGGCACCTGGCCAGGGTCAAACAATTACATGTGGCACACCAGGAATGTTAAACATTAAAACTTAAAGCAAACAACAGTTTCTGGAGGGGATTTGCCCCTTTGCCTTTCCTGGGAGCTCTAGGGCAACACCCTGGTCACAACACCCAAATTGCTGGAGCACAGCCAAGTGCTCAGACTGTGACTGTGGACTCTTTGCCCCAATTCCCAGTGTGTGATGATACTTAAACAGCCCCAGGAATCTGTTTCCAGTCTCCATGAGCTCATATGTACACAGCCACAGGGATCTGGTTTGGTCTCCATGGGCTTGGGTGTAAGTTCTCTGGAAAAGCAGTTTTTCTCTGTAAAACTTGAAGCTGGTTGAGTCGGCACCGGCTGGAGCCATGCCATGGATGGGCTTGAGCTGAACACCCATATCATGGCCTTATTTTTGGGGGGATTGAAATAACCAACTGGTGAAATAAGAGTAGCAAATTAAAGAGAGAGGGGAACAAAACCTCAAAGTCATTACTTTTCAGCTGGTTTTTTTAAGCTTTTGCCACCACAGGGTTGGTTTGAGTGCCTGGATGTGTTTTTTAGGTGAGTTCTAGTTTTTCCTGCCTTGTAAGTGCTTTTCAGTGATTTTATTGGGTTTTTGTCAGCCCCTTCTAGTTCCTGCAGCAGTGCCTTTGTGGTGGGTTAGTATTTGGGGATCCTCAGACCCCTTGATGCAGTCTCAGGGGAGCAAAGCCACCCTGAGCAGACACAGGTATGTCCCTGCACTGCTGCAGGGATGAGGCCCACCCTCCTCCAGCCCCAGCACCACCTTTGCCCTCCCCAACTCTGCTCCCTCCTGCTCCTTTGCAGGTATGAGGAGGGAGAGGAAAAAACCTGCATCACTCTCCTGATTCTGAGCCCAGAGACAGTTTATTTAAGCTCTTGTTTTGGAAAAGAGCTGGAGCCTTTCCCTGGAGCAGAGGCTATGCTGAGGAGTGGGAAAGAGATCTCTATGGGGAAGGCTGATAGGTTCCATCACTCCTAAATCATCCATGGCACTTGTGGCCGGTGGGTGAAGGAGCCAGAGGGGCCCCTGGGAGGGAGTTTGTGAGCTGGTGCCTCCCCTCTCTGCAGAATTTCCTCAGGCAGCTGCTTGTTCCAAAACAGGTGTGTGAGTGGGTGGGCATCAAGAAATCTGTGAGAGAGGAAAGGAGGGGAAAAGCTTGGAGGGAGAAAAATTTCTGTGCCTCCATGCCCTTTTCCCACCTCGTACTCCCCCACCAGTTTTTTCACCCCAACATGCCCCAAGCTGCAGACTGGAGGAGAAAGAATTTGGGGGTTAGGGACAGTAAGAAAACACCATACAAATTAAACCTTATTCAAAATTCAAGTGTTTGAAGGTTGGAAACCTCCTTTTGGGTCTTACCTTTGCAAACACAGGCAGGTGATTCTCATGTGGAAAATATTTACCTGGGGAAGCACCAGGTGCAGGGGTTGATAACAATTTTATTTACAGTGATGACAAAAACACCAGCTAGACATCGATGTGAAGGATTTAGACAGTTGTAATAAATATATAGAAACACTTTGCAGTTGCCAGTGACTTGACAGCAGCATCCACAGGTATTTCCAGTCTGTGTCAGTCAATCCTTGGTCTGTTTCTTAGAATTATTTTTTTTTCCATATAAATATTGAAAAAATTGCTCCCATGGGACCAGCTTTGCTTTGCTGAGGAGAGCTGTGAGTGCCCAGGGGATTGGGAGGATTATCATCTTTTTGTGTTTTCATTTTAGGACCACAGGCACATCCTGTAAAAGCCCCAGGAGGAAGCAGGACCTGGTCAGGCTCTGTGAACTTGGGGTGTTGTCCAAGATCATCTCCTGGCAGGAGGAGCTGAGGGACGCTCTTGTTCCTGGAAGGTGCTCCTGTCCCCTCTGTGGCCCTGGGGATGGCAGAAGCCCCTTGTGAGGAAGGTACAGAGGCAACATCCCCTGTCCCAGGGGCTTCATGAGCTGCCCTGCGCAGGGTGGGCAATCAGGGTTGGCTCAAATGGGGCTGTCCAGCACCTTCTGGGGTGCCCTGGGTGGCTTGGAGTAGGGGCTGAGCCTGAAAACCCCTCTGGACTTGTGCAAGTGCTTGAGACAATACCTTTCCAGGGCACCCAGAGCCTGCAGGACTTGGCTGAGATTTAAGCTGAGTTGAAAAAATAAAGCAAATCCTGTTTTTTTGAAAGCTGAAATCATGTTTCCCTTCCTGCCGCAAACATAAACCTGGCAAAGTAACAATGGTGCCTGACTGTCCCGGAAGGAAAATGCTCCAGATCAGGCTTTCCCACTCCTCACTTCCCAGTATTAGTGGGAACTTGCTTTGTTTGCACAGGTGGAGATTCGGCTGCTATGATGGAGCTGCTGCAGCAGAGAGTGGAGGGAAGGACCAGTAAGCACCAGTTTGGTTGTGGGGATGTTGTTTCAGGATATTGCTCAATATGTTGGGGGAAACTAAAATGGTCAAAGGAGCTGGGGGAGGCAGGGTAAGAAATGTCAAGGTGTTTGCAAGCTGAGTGTCTGGGGGATGCCCATTCCATGATGGAGGAGGGCACAAAGGGGATGCAGGGAAGTTGGGCAGCCTCAAAAGTCCTTGGAATCTGATGACAGCACTGGGATGTCATCTGGACTGAGCCTGTGCCCTGCTGGGAGCCCCCAATGTGTTTTGGAGCTGTGTTGGAAGGTGTCAAAGGCACCCATGAGGGAAATGTGAGAGCGAGAATGGGAGAACATGGGGTGCTCTTAATGCCCTTCCCACATGGTTTGTCCCAAGGTTTCAGCCTCAGGTGCACCAAAGACAGAAAGGTGACCATTGTGGTCACCGTGCTCGCCGTGATGCTGCTTCTCACTGTCGCCATCATCGTGCTGGCAGGTGAGTGACTGAGGGTGCAGGAACCACCCCAAAGTCTTCTCCTTGGAGAAACCTCCCAGCATGAGTCACTTGGGCATGTTGTGCTTGTTTTCAGCTAAGAAACACCCACCCTGCACTGCTCCTGCCCTGCTCGGTTGCCTGGAGAGTGGGATCGGCTTTGGGAACAAGTGCTTTTACTTCTTGGAAGAGGAAGTCGACTGGGAAGGGAGTCAGCGCTCCTGCCTCTCCCGCCAAGCCCACCTAGCCACCATCGACTCCAGGGAGGAGCTGGTAAGAGAAACTCCCGAGGAGGTGGTATGGAATGGCCTTTGGGGAGCAAATTTGGAAATTGCCTGAAGGGAGTGGCATGGAGGTACCTGTGATACTTGCTTTCCCTACCTCCAGCATTTCCTCTTGCGCTATGGGAACTTCATGGAGTACTGGGTTGGTCTTCGGAGGGAAGGTTCTGGACCTTGGAAATGGCTCAATGGTTCCCTCTTCAATGCCCTGTACGTCCCATCTTCTGGAGAACAAAAGCGTGGCCTGGGCTGAGCTGGGGCAGGGGCTGGATGCAGGAGGCACAAGTAGATATAAATCTAATGAGGTGGGAGCAATCAAATGCTACTTTTCCTGGTTGTGCCAAAGCATTCAGACACAACCCATGGATTTGTGAGATGCAGATGCTGATGGGGGGCTGGGGGTATCCCTGGATGAATCCCCTGGAACCAAGAACATATTCCTTCCGTTGAGGAGTGGAAGTTAGTTTGGGTTCTGCATGGGGGTTTTGCTGGGGATGGTGGTCCCTGCTCCTAAAGCACTGTTAATCCCTCTGGAAATGGGAATCCCTCCCATCCCAGCTGTGTCCCATGAGCTCTCACTTTGCTGTTGATCCAGGTTCGACATCCAGGGCAACGGCTACTGTGCCTACGCCAACTCCCACAGGATCAGCAGTGATAGGTGCTCTGAGACAAAATTCTCCATCTGCAGCCACCTGCAGAGACACCCCAGTGAAGTTCAGAAGGATCCAGAAATCCTGAATTCCACCTGAAACCTCCCTCTTAACAGAGATCCACCACCAGCTGCTCTTAACCCCACACAATGTGGTACTGAGTCTCTGTCATTCGTATTTGTTTAAATTTTAGCTGAAAAACAACTTGCAGGTTGGGATAAGTCTGTTTGCTGAAACTCTGACAGTTGAGATAAGTTAATTTGCTAAAGTCAAAGCCAATGATTGCACAAAAAAAAATCAATCAAAAGGGCTCTCTCACTCTGGAACAGGTGGTGAAGAGGCAAAGCCCCTGGGAAGGAGATGCATAGGGGAAGTCCATGGAGGACTGACCCCATGGAAGGGACCCCACTCTGGAGCAGAGCAAGGACTGCTCTCCCTGTTGGAGAAGCAGCAGTATGAAGTGACCATAACCCCCCTCCCATTCTCCCTTAACCACTAGTGGTGAGGAGGGAGGGAATTGAGGATAAAGTGAAGCCTAGGAAGGAGGGGGGCGTGGAGGAAAGGAGTTTTATTAGAATTTGTTTTGCCTCTCATTTTGCCTCTTCTGGGACCCCAAGGGCAACAGCCCGGGCACAACAGCCCAAACTGCTGGAGAACAGTGTCCCTCGGCTGTTCCATGTTCCTTGTCTGTTCCATGTTCCCTAGCTGTCTTGTGTCCCTCAGCTCTGTGGGGCCAGGGCCAGCAGCTAGACCCAGGGTGGCCCTAGGGGGGAACAACCCTGATCTCCAGCTGAGCCAGTTCCACCAGTTCCACCCAGAGGGGGCCCAAGTGACTCCCAGCATGGGCCTTATGACTCCCAGTCACCCCGAGTATGGTCTCAGTCACTCCCCCTATGATCCCTGTCAGTTCCAGTTACGATCAGTGTGATCCCATTATGATCCCAGTCACTCCCAGGATGATACCACTGTGATCCCAGCATGGTCGCAGGGGTTCTCATTCGTCCCTAATATGGTTCCAGTCACCTCCAGTATGATTACTCCCACTATGGCTCCATCCCTCCTAGTGTGATTCCAGTATGAACCCAGTCACTCTCAGTACGATGCCATTTGCTCCCAGCATGGTTCCAGTCACTCTCAGTAGCCCAGTATGGTTCCAGTCACTCCCAGTTGATCTCACTCACTCCCAGATACTCCCAGTATTATTCCAGTAACTTCCTTTATTATTCATCTATGATCTCATGTGGGAGGCAGGGCACTCTTCACTGTGGGGACGGTGAAGAGTGCTGAAGAAACCATTCTAATTATGTAAGTTTATATCTCTTGGTAAGGGAAAAACTCTCCTTCCTAGAGAGTCCTTGCAAGCCTCCATGTTTCTGAGTTCCCTCGAGACTTCATCTCCCAGCAAGCCATGTGCCATCCCAGTGTCCCCTGGGAGACGTCACCCCCCCTGTCCTGCGAGACCCTGGAGACATAAAAGGTCACCATGTGCTCCTCTACCCCATTCTCTGCCTGGCTATGACCATCACAGCAGCAATAAACATCTAAGAGACTCAGCCTCAGAGAATCCTTCTTGCAATCCTGTCAGCAGGTTATATCTCTATGGTAGCAGATATAACCACCATGAGTCCATGGGGGAGGTGGGAGGGAACTGAGCTGGAAATGGTGCGGAGCAGGCAGCAGCAGCGGCAGATAACGGGCACTAGGACCCAGCAGCAGCAGCACGGAGCAGGCGCTGAGACCCAGCGGCAGCTGCTGTGTTCCCAGAGCTGTGGGAAGCGAAATCATCCTAAACCGCAAGTGAAGACTCTGCCCGCCCCACCATGCGTGAGAGCATCCCCACCCCCGCAAACCCCCTTCGCAGGTGACCACAGACCCTCAAAATAACCTATGCTTTAATCTCAGTCACTCCCAGTCTCTCCCAGTATATCCCAGTTGCCCCTAGTGTGTTTCCACTCACTTCCAGTTGCTCTCAGCAGATTCCAGCATGATTCCAGTTGCTCTTAGCCACTCCCAGTCACCTTCAGCATGACTGTGTCTTGAGTGTAAAAATATTGCAGTTTGAAAGTCATACCTAAAGTATTGCAAATAGAAGTTCCAAACCCCAATGGATTGTGTGACAGCAGCTTTTCCTAGAGGATGTGCAGCATCACAAGGACTTCACCAGTGTGGCTGTGGGTGCTTAGAGCTTTGTATTCTAGGATGTCATGAAACAGGACCTCACCTACTACCAGTCCAGTCAACCTCTGCCACTGCAGCTTCTTGGACCTTGTTTCCACAACAGCAGACACAAAATGTTTCTGCTGCTCCCCGCTTGGCACAAATCCACGGAGAGTTGGGATTTTTCCAAACTATTGTGTCTCCATTGTTCCATATTCCTAAAGAATCAGCATCCCCTCCTGATGAACACAGCAAATTCCAGGGATGGCCACCAGCTCCTCTACCTGCCTAGAAATCTTGAAACTGTTTCTAAATGCTGCTTCCTTCAGCTCTTGGGCAGCTGCTCTGTACACAGAGCTAGGAAAAAATTCCTCTGGTCATGTCTCATCAGGGAAGTGCTGCCAGAGTTAGAGGTGTGTGAGTGATCTCTGTCCATCCACAGATTTTTCACAGATCTCTACATGGGGTATGCAGAGATGGTTTTTGTATGGAAAGGAAGGAATGTGCAAGCACTGTGCATGACACTTTCCCTCTTTGTGTTTGTTCCCTATCCAGGGATACAGAGACATCCAAGAGCCCCTTTGCACAGACAGACCCTTCTGTCCCTGCATACAGAGACATCTAAGAGTCCCTTTGCACAGACAGACTGTTCTGTCCCTGCATAAAGAGACATCCAAGAGCCCCTTTGCACAGACAGACCCTTCTGGCCCTGGAGAAGGGAGTGCAGCGGGGATGGATGGGCAGTGAGTCCCGGACAGAGCCAAGGTTCGGCTCCAGCCCTGCCAGGCCCTGCCAAGGCTCAATGCCGGCTCCTCTGGAATGGGAAAGCCCTTCAGCCTTGTCCCTACCAAGAGGGGCAGTGCTGGCCTGGCAGCACAGGCTGTTCTCCCCACAAGGTGCAGGAAATGAGACTATAACCCTTCCAAACACCGCCTGGAGCCACAGCTATGGATGCTGCCCAAGAACCTCAGCTCTGGCAGCTGCTCTGGGACCACCCTCTGCCCCAGGCTGCAGTGGTTGCAGCAGGACCCCAGCTGGGCTCTGCCTGGGGCCATCCTACAGGGAGAGCTGCACACAGGAAGGATTTAGTTCCCACAAATGGCCAAGCCATGGGTGCAGGGGAGCTGCTCCAGCCCGGCCTGCACTACCGTGTGCTGTGCTCTGTGCCTGGGGCTCCCCGCAGAAGGGACATCACTGCTGGCTTCAGCCTGAACCTGAGGTGGGAGTGTGGGCTTGGAAAAGTGGGGAGGCTCTAGGGCATTCACAGAGCTCATCCTGGTGGAGGAACAAGGAAAAGGGAGTGGTAACACAGCAGTGAGGACAGCTGAGGGCTGCAGAGCGGCTCTGAATGACACTGTAACCTCTCACAGCACCACGGCAACAGGGCTGTTGGGCAGCCAGGGACAAGTGGAGCGGACTAGCCCAAGCCGTTCCTTGCCTGCAAACTAAACAAGCTGGTGCATGGCTTTTGCAGTCCCACCTCTGCTCCCCCCATGGGGGTTTGTTTTGGTTGAACTGTCTGTCCCCAGCCCAGGGCACAGCAGGTGCTGGAGGCTGTTGGCAGGGCCAGGAGCTGATTCCCATTTCATTACCACTCGAGACCATCCCCCTGAGCCCTGCCAAAAAGCACCTTGGCAGCCGACTGAAGAATTGGTTGCAGCTGCCCCAGGAATGGGTGGTTCCTTTGGTGCATGGCCAGGCTGTGCAGCACCCAGATCTGGGACCATCTCCCTGGCTGTGGACTCACCTGCAAATTGGGTGTGGAGCATGTCTTTGAAGAAGGTGCCAGAATTGAAGTCAATCTTCAGCTTGCCAATGGTCAGGTCAAGGAAGAGGTTGTCATCCTTGAGGTCGTGGTCCTTGGTGTCTGCAGTAGCAGCATCACCTGGTACAGCTTCTCTGGGGGCTCCTTCTCCTTCCCTGGGGGCCCGACCAGGCTGTCAGTGTTCTTCCCAGGGCCCCAGCCATCAGTTGGACATGCAGAAAATGGGTTGGATGGTAGCCACCAGTGCTTGCCAGACTAGGTCTCAAACTCAGCTCTAGCCCAAGATGCATTCCTATCTGATGATCCCTGCTCAGTGCTACAGGCAGAACAAAAAGGTCTGGGTTTCTTTGCTTCTTCCCATCGGCCTCTTCCTCCTGTGGCCCCAACTCCAACCCCAGCCCAGGCCAGAGTGGGTGCTAAAGGCTGTTGGCAGGGATGGGAGCTGCCCCCCTCACACCCCCACCCAAAAGAAACTTGTCTCAAGAATTAATCCTGTGCCCAGCAGCAACAGGGGAAGTCCCGGTGTTACACCCAGGCTGCACAATGAGATGCCTGGAAGTGTCCCCTGGGAGGGCTCACCTGTAAACTGGGTGTAGGCTGAGTCCTGGAAGAAGGTGCCATGGCCAAAGTCGATGAGTTTCAGCTGCCTGATGGCCGGGTCGAGCAGGATATTCTCGGGCTTGATGTCCCAGTGCAGGACCCCGCAGCTGGTGCAGTGCCACACAGCCTCCAGCACCTGGTGGAACAGCCCCCGCGCCTCCTCCTCCGCCAGGAACCTCCGCTCCACCAGGAAACGTGACACTGCTCTGGATGCTCCAGTACCAACAAGAAGCTGTTGGGGAGCTCAACCCACTCCAGCAGCCTGATGAAACCAGCACACCCAGGGGACACCTTGTCCAGCAGCACGATCTCCAGGGTCACACGGGTACCGTCGGGCTGCGGGAGGACCATGATGCCGTCAGTGGGGCTAAGGCCATGCCAGGCCTCTAGGACCCCTCACCCAGCCCGGGATACTCTGCATCCCTCTCACCCTCCGCCCGCTCTCCCTCCAGGGCTCCTGGAAGCTCCCACCCTGCGAGGCCCCGGCTCCTCGCCGCCCGGCACACCCCCGTTTCTGCCGCTGGCCCCACTCACTCACCAGCTCACCCCAGTGCCGGATGAAATCCTGTGACACGCATTTGATGGCCACCTGCAAGCAAGGGGCAGCAGCAGGCTGAGCTCGCCACCCGCTCCACCGTGCCCCAGCCTTCTCCTCCTCCTCCTCCACCCTCCTTCTCTTCCCCTCTTCCTCTGCCCTCCTCCTCCTCCACCCGCCGCCGGCCCTGCCACTCACCGAGGCACCATCTGCGAGCTGCATCCCCGAGCAGACGCTGCCGAAGCCGCCGCTGCCCAGCAGCGAACCCAGCCGGTAGCGCTCCTGCAGGGCCTCCTGCGCCTTCCCTGCGGGCGACACGCGGCCGTCAGCGCTCGGCCCGGGCCAAACACGGCCCCCGAGCGCCCCGGGCCAGGCATCTCCACCCGCCCCGGGCCCGGCAGAGCTCAGGCGGGGAAAGCCGCAGCAAGGGCGAGTAAAAACATGGGATATTTGCTGTGGAGGAATTTCTTAGGGAAAGAGGACATGTGAGCAATTCACCTTACACAGGCGAATAGCCTTAGTGCCAAGGAGAGGAGGATACCATGAAGGACATGAAACAAGAAATATGCCAAAAAGATAATTAACTCCTGGATACAGAAGAAAGAAGTGCAGACCAAGGAATGTTGAAGGAGTCTTGTTATCACTACTGGTGAAGTTCACGTGAGCAGTAGTATTACTACCAATCAACTTGTGGGGGGGACGCGTGAACTAGAACAGATAGCCAATGGTTATATTAATGTAAGCACATGCATTTAGACAAAAGAGTATAATAACACACTGTGCTTTGCAATAAACGGCTTCACTTGATCATATTGATCTTGCGTGATGACCCATTATTGATCTCCCACAATTTGCCATGTTAAGCAATACCCATATTGGGAAGTAACAGGATGTACTAATGAGAAGTTGACAAACATAAAGCCAATTAATCACAAAGTGAAGAATTTAGACCAGTTAGATCCAAAAAAACCCCAAGGAACACTGTAACTTCGCATGCTCTAGAGACAAAGTTGAAAAGTTCAGATGCGAGGAAGACCTTGACCCTTCATCGAAGAACACCCCCAAGACAACCTAAACTGGGGAAGCACAGGCACAGTGCAAAAAAGACAATGTGTGGCCATGATGTAACCTTATGTAAATTAATTCCGACATGTATATGATGATGTTAGAATGACACAGCGACACTGACTGTATAAATAAACCACAGCACTTGAGAAAGGTGGGTGAGTGAGGCAGAGAAATCCCCCTCACCTCCAGCGCTGCAATAAACAAATACCTACGCTATAGACATCAGTCTGTGGAGTTTTATTTCCAGCCTGGTATTTTGGGCACCACCAGGCCCTTGCCATGGGTCCAGTCACGCCCACCATGAGCCCAGTGACTCCCAGTCTCTCTATCCCAGTTGCCCCCAGCATGGTTCCAGTTGCTCTCAGTTCTTCCCGGGGTAATCCCAATTGCACTTCGTTGCCCCCAGTATCGTCCCAGTCACTGCCAGCATGACCTCAGCGGCCACCAGTGTAGACACAGTCACTCCCAGTTGCTCCCAGTTGCCCCCAGCATGGTTCCAGTTGCCCCCAGCATGGTTCCAGTTGCCCCCAGCATGGTTCCAGTTGCTCTCAGTTCTTCCCAGGGTAATCCCAATTGCACTTCGTTGCCCCCAGTATCGTCCCAGTCACTGCCAGCATGACCTCAGTGGCCCCCAGTGTAGACA
>VYZT01046151.1:0-15255 GCA_013400735.1 Pomatostomus ruficeps
CAGGAGAGGTTTAGGTTGAATATCAGGCACAGCTTCTTCCCCTAGTGGTTGGCTGGGCATTGGAACAACTTCCCAAGGCAGTGGTCACAGCACCAGCCTGACAGAGCTCAAGAAGTGTTTGAACAATGCTCTCAGGCTCATCATGTGACTTTTGGGGATGATTCTGTGCAGGGTTGGATTTGATGATCCTTGTGGGTGCCTTCCAACTCAGCATGTTCTGGGATTCTGTGATTCAGAAGGGGAAGAAGAAATCTCCAGAATACATTATTTTCATATTAGATTCTTAAGGGTAAATTTTCTTCTAAACCTGCCAGGTTTGTGGTTTTTTTTTTTGTCTCCCATGAAGTTAACCATGCAGCTCAACCACTACACTCTCTCTACGGCAACACACTCTCCAGAGGTCCGAGGTTCTGTCACTCTTTATTGACCACTGTGTCCAAATGATACATTCAAACTAGGCAACTTCAAAGATGCAAAATATAAAGTGAAATGAATCCTTTCTCTGCCTTGATTGATCTTTCTATGTAAGGAATCTGTGGACACCTTATGACAGCCTATGTCAGGTTGTGTAGGAAGTTGATGTAACTGCCTTTATTGTTACACTGATTGCTATTGCATTTTTAGTCTTTTTAAATATTTTTAAAATATTCTTTAAAAGTTTAACCTGTGGCTATTTTACAGTATGTTTCTAATTAAGAATACTATTATGATACAGGGCCTGTAGCTCTTTTAATTTTTTTTTTCATCTCCAGTTAAAAAATTCCATTGAAAACTGTTGGTGTTCTTGCAGCAAAAACAGCACAGACTTAAGACCAGAAGATATTTCAATGGAATTATATAAAAGAATAACAGTGGAAAGTAAAATGTAAGAAGTCATGAATGAATTCAGTTATTTGGATAACAGTCACTTGTTTCCAAGCTAAAAGCTTGGAAAAATTCCAAGCACACAAGGACAAATCATTAGTCAGGAAAGAAACCCTCTCTTCCCTCCTTAAAACAGAAGCTTCAAACCCCTGTACCCACACTTTTGTATGTGAAGAAGCATATGAGCAGTTCACAGGGTATAGCAGATATCATTTGCTGGGAAGTGGAACTAATTTCTCAACAACCACTTGGAAAGTAGTAAAAATACCACAAATATTTAATAACCAGTACTGTCCTTTCTGCAGTTCCTATCTTTTCACAAACACATCATGCTTCAAAAAAAAAAATTAGCAACTCACAATATTTTGCAAATATTATATTTTTTGGCACCTAGAGTAAAACGCCTGCAGAATAGTATTTAAGCATAGAACACAATCATAAAAAAACAAGGCATCTCATTAATTCACTGCACAGGGTAAGAGACAGAGATTGTAGTTAGAAGGGAAGAAGTAAAAAAGTTAAAGAAAGAGAGAGTGAGAGAAATTTTTTGAGATAGCAGATAAGAGAGAAAAAACCAGAAAAATGCAAATAACATCCGCAAATATTTTAAGCCAACATGCTGAGTCATGGCAGTTCCTAACTTCTTTTGAAAGAGTAGGGGTATTTAAAAATGCTCATCCAGAAGAAAGTGTAGTTCTTAAAAGGTGTCTGATATAATTTCAGTTTGCTAAAGGATTGTGCTAGCTTTCAGACTCCAACTCAGCTTTGTGTGTTCGAGAATCTGGCTTGTGATGCCACACATATACAAATGCATTTTATGCAAGCAATGAAGATTATGCAGCTGAGATGTTTTCTGAAAAATGTCTGTGGAGCCATCCATGTCTCCACCTACTCCAAAATGGTGTAGGACCTTTCAGTTAAAGGTTCAGTTTTAGAGATTAATTGAAATGATGAAGAACTTAAGGATATTCTAGTATTTCCTTTGAGATTGTGTGAAACTGTGTAGGTTTTATTAACAGAGAAACATGGCCATTATTGAACTGAAAAGAAAATGCCTTCGCAGAGATTCACACTGGTTTTGATTAGCTTAATTGAATGAGTCTTCCATTTTTTTCACATTTACAAAAACCTCCCACCGTCTTTAGAAAGAATTTCTGACACTGACTTTTAACAATTTTAAGTTACACCATTTCATTCAGGAGACTGTTCCACAGTTGTAAGTCACTGTCATGGAAGTTAAAAATCAACATTTGAAATGGAAAGTGTGTTTTGGTTTAATTTTATTTCTTATGGTTCAGTTTACATTGTTTTACATCATTACCTTCCATTTGATTCACTCAGTATAGGTAACAGAAGTGCAAGGAAATGATTAAAAGACATTATTAACTATCAAAAACATGAAACTGATGAAGGAAGTAGTACTCGCCTGCATGAAGACAGTGAAATGTAAAAAGACAGCAGAGCAACATGCCCTCCCTTCCTTCTCCCTCCCTCTTTCCCTTTCTCAGCCATTTTCCTTCTTTAAACTAAATCAGATCTTGTTCACTGAAGGGGAAGCACAGAGCCACCAAGAAAAAGGACCAGCTGAGGATGTATCTAAGTCATTCCAATTTTCAGAAAGCCACTAAGATCAATCTCAGGCATAGATCTTCTCTCATGTCTTTTTTCTTATCTTTACGTGGGGTTACTAAAATAAAGCATAGGAATCTTATGTTACTGTTCTTATTTGTAGAAGATAGGCACCCGTGTTTCCTCTGTAACAGTCCTATGTACTGTGGTTTGACTGTGTAACAGAGATTTTCACAGTAGCTGGTATAATGAAAGTTTAGGTGAATGAGAATGCATGATTCCATGGACCTAAAATAGGATAGATTGCTGCAAAAAATTCTTAGTTAATCTAGGTTCACTAAACTTCAACAGATTTTGCAGCTCATTTTAGTTTGCAAAGAATAAGGTAGAAGGAAGAGGTGATCAAGGCCAGATGATTATCAAAGAAGGTAGCTTAAAACTAAATTTGTTTTATTTGAATAGATACAAACAAATCAGTATTGTATAATATAGATATGCCTTGATCTGCATGAGCAACTCCAGCTGGCATCAGCTGGCAGAGATTCTGCTCCTGATAAAGGATATATTAAAAAGCCAATCCTTTAACGACAAACTAAATTGCAGACTACAAGCTCCCTGGGTCACAAAAATCTCTGATATGATGCAAAAACAGTTCTTCAGAAATTCACTTATTTAAAAAATTCAAGACTCTACCATCTAGTTTTGAGCCTGTGATCAAAGGAAAATTACTGCATCTATAGCCAAGCTTTCGCAAGTCTGAACATGTCAAATCCGTGGCTGTTGAGCACTCTGAACTGTACTTACTAATTCTGCTCATGGCCTGCTGTGGAACATAACTAGTGAGCCACTACTGATCAGTTCAAGAAATCCACCTTACATGCTTTCTCCTTTAACATTAAGATCATGCAGACATATCAAATAAAAACACATGCAATTTTATTGTGTTGGTGGAGCACAAGGTTACTGTGAGGGTCTGTTCTCATGTTGTATGGACATTTACTCTCTCAGTTGGGTCTGATTAATCTAAAATTAATTTAAAACCACTTTCAGACTGAGGAGGAATGATCAAAACAATAGAAATCAGTTTCTAATATATGGAGCACAATGGCACTCTGGCCATTAGGCTGAATGTGATTGTGTATTATAGCTAAGCCATTAATTCTTTTCCCTGATTGTTCTGATACAGCAGGAAGAACAAATGCACCTGAGTTTCTTCACTGAGGACTGAAAGGGTATTCCCTATCTCCACTCCAGGCTTTAGGGCCTGGACAAAAGGATGTACTTTATCAGAAAAAAAACAATGGATTTGTAACTGGATTTATGTGTTCCTGTGACTAAGTTGCTGTGCAAAAGGTGAAAAAACCTCAGTCAAAAAAAGTAAGAGAAAGAAGTGGGTAATGCAAGTGTGATGCAGAGTGATAGCAATTAAACTTCTGAAAATCCAAGCAGAAAGTTGAAAATATAATACACTTTGATCAAAATACAGCTTCTGGGATACACTACTCATTACTGGCTTTGTGAAAGACAAATGAAAATTATGATAGTTGTATTTGAGAAGGTAAACTGCATCACAGACTCTTGTCAGTGTTAGTGTTTCTAAAGACAAAGAGCTTCCTTTTTATTTCTGCTACTGGATTTTTCCTGTTGCTACAGTATGGTCATGAATTATTTATTCATGAGAAGCGCATTCTGAGATGACATTGAATATTAAAAGCATTACTTCTGCATAGGCACAGTGATAATATACATATATATGTATGTATCATACTGCAACAGCTATGATATATACATATATTTCCTACAAATAACTACATTTACTTGTCAACAGAGTATTTATGAATTTCAGAAGGCTACTTTTGAAATAGCAAATTTAATACTTCACCATAAAAAACCCCAAAACTTTAACATACCCAGGTTTAAGGCTACAATGAGAAATTATCTTTGTATCTTGATTGTAATGAAGACTCAGGTAAGACACACTGCAAATGCTCTACCTCTGGTAGCCATATCTGAGTGGCCCAGGTTAATGGCTCCTTTCAGGGGCTTGAGAGGTGTACTTAAACAACACAGACACCACTGTTTGCCTGTTAAAATCTACTTTCAGACGTCTTTTCTTATATTGGTGCCACCCCTGTGAACTAGACGCTTAATCAGGGCAATGGAGGGCAGTGAGGCAAGACCACTCTATGAGCTGAGGCCTGCTACAGATGAGAACAGCATCTTCCAACACCTGGCACAAAGGTGCACGGAACCATCTCCCACAGAGAGCCCCAGAACTGGATGATTATGTTGGTGTATCAACAGCAGACACAGCAAGTGGGAAATTGAGGTTACCACTTCCCATCCTCTCTGAGCAATGATCATGAGTAAATCATGTAATGAAGATTCTCTTAAAACCTTCAAGATTACTCGACGTGAAAAAGCAACTGTATTTTTCAAAACAGAGAATTATGGTATTTGCCTTAAATTCCCAAGATTAAAAACTGTGGAACAGGCAGCTAACTTTTCTGTAGGCCTCAAGATTTTTCCCACCCCCAAACATGCTGCTAATTTCTAAACTTAACATAATGAAAACATCTGTCTGGCATTGTAATCAGAGAGCTGGACAAGAGGCCCTGATCCTACAGACAATCAGGTCTCAGTTCAGGGGTAATTCTGAATTGTAGAAATGCTGACCACACTAGGACTAAAAGCATGTGTTGGAAATTTAGTACACAGTAAACTGCTTTCCTGAATTAGTATGATAGAACTTCAATGCTTTTGAATCAGCAGAAAAATTTCCTGAGATTTCACTGAGCCCTGATTCAGGCCCTAATTACTTCCTTCTTGTATTGCTCGAACGAGGATTTCAAATTGCAAATTTTTTGCATTGCAATCAAGCATAAAATTAATACTCCAGGAATAAACACGCCTAGTTTTTAAAGGTTATTCATTACTTTTCAATAGTACAGTAAACTGAAGTCACTTAGCAATTGTTCTGAGTGATTGGAAAATCCATAAACTAATTCCTCTTCTTGAATGCATTGTAAAACATGGCATCAAATAAGCATCTACAATCTATGTTATACTGTGCCATATAATTTGCAAGTATGGTTTTGCATGTATGTTCTTTGCTAAAAGCATTCCATTGTATTTCCTTATCCGAAATAGCAGAACTGAAATGTTGAAAACAAAAACTTGAAAAAAGAGTTGTAACTGATTGAGCCATCAATAAAGACATGCAAAAAGAGTTATTCAAAAATGGAGAAAATGAAGATAGGACCAAGAAAAACAAAGAAAAATGTAAACACATAAAAGGCGCTCAAAGGGCTTAAAAAAAACAATTCTAAAATATTTCTTACCTTCTTCAGTCATTGTGTCATAATATTTTAGGTTTCCATATGATCCAAGCTCTATAACATCACAGTAAAAGACACAGAGATAAGGAACCAGCAGACATTCAAGAAATGTACATGATTTTGTATGTGCTTCATAAACTGGAACAGTGATTATGCAAAACATTTTGCAGGACAACAAAACACAGATTACAGAAATGGCACTGCTTCCCCCCGCAAAATTTCACAAGTCATTGACTTTAGCTAAAGTGTTAAACTTGCTAAAGTGAGATGTAGGAGAAGCACTGAAATCTAAAATTTAGCCTTTTCAAGTTTCTTGCTGATTTGCTGCCTTTACATTTGGGGAAACATAATAAACCTTGAGAGTACCTAAACAGCAGTAATTTTGCAAACTAAGCTCTTTTATCATTCCCCAGGTCAGACATTCAAATAGTTCTGTATCCAAATTAAACAAAAAACTCTCAAAATACATAGTTTTAGGAACTGTTCATAATGCTGTCTCCCAAACACTGTTTTGATACCAGTGCTGATGTTGACTCGCTTTAGAGGGTTACTTAATTTAACCACTCTCTTGTCATTTGTGAAAAAAGTTACTTGCTTCATCAGGTGATATGAGACCTAAATTAATTAATTAAATCACAATATTTATCTGAATATATTGCATTACTATATTCTGTCAGGGCAGAAAAAAGAATGGAAAGTCTCCAGGTCTTTAGGGCTACTATTATTTGTTTACATGTGACACAATCTTGCATGAAATCACCTTTTTACTCCAGATGTGGCTTTACACTCCTTTTCTTGAAGTGCTTTTTTCTTAAAATTTGGCATTTTTTATGTATAAATACAATAATTAATGTAAGCCTACAAAATAGGACAATGAAAAATTAAGCTAAACAAGGAATTTGTAAATGACCTGGCTGAGGAATTTGTGGATGACTTCACTCATCATTTTTATGTGAAGTTTTACAACTGAGTTTCTGAGCATCCAACCTGTGACAAAATGTAACCATTAAAAAATGGATACTTAACAGTTTGGTGATGCTCTTTTATTTGCAAATATTCTCTCTTCATATTTATGAAACAGCTTAAGCAATTAAATGTACAAATGATATCCAATTATTTTGTTTTTCACTGATGCACCATGATTTTTCAACAATTTTCACAAAGGTGAATTTCCGTAGAGGCATGGCTAGTCGTTTTTCAGTGCAAAATGCTGTGATGATATCAAACCTGACACTTCAAGAGATCAGTGTTTTCTTTTTAAAAAAAGGCATCTTACATCATTTGCAGAGCCAGAGAATGCCTTACGCCACGAAACTAAAAAATACAACATATTATATATTTTTTTAAGTATGATTGGATTGTAATGATTTTCCATAGGAATATTTTTAAAAAAGTTACAAATATTCATATACTTTTGCTTGTACAATGAAGCATCTTACTTGCCTATAAGTATGCCCAATAAAATAGGACATTAAGTCTCTCTTAAAGCAAAGAAAAATGCAACAGAAAGACAGAATTTAATAGATTATTTTACAGCAATATAGAATGCATATACTGTTTTGTAAAAATGTTCTTAGTCCTGCAACAAAATCTTCGTAGCTGCTAGTACACGTAAGAAGCTACTGTCCTACCATCTTGATTTTAGTCCTAAAGATTTAATTTCCTTTTCTGGAAAGAGCACCCAAAAACTTCAATATGGACTTCCGTACACACAGGATTTGGAACCACTAGTCGTGTTTAATTAGGGCTCAGTATTTGCTGATTCTACGGGCAGCACCTTTGCTTATACTTATTCTCACTGATCTCTGCCCTCATGTGTCTGGGGCCTGCTTTCTAGAACCTGGGCTGAGGCATTCACTGGAGACTGAGGACAGGACTGGAACACATATGCCAGGAAGAGTCTGCCAAAAGGAGTCTAGGAGTAAATACAGAAATGGAACTACATGGAGAACAAAACTTTGGCAGAGAGGGGAAGCATAAATGAAGTTGAGAAGAACATTGCACCACAGCAACAAACTTCAGAATCAGCAGAATAGCATGAGGCTTCTGATTTAGCAGATGAAGCAGAAGAGATTTCAGAGGAAACCAACAACAACTGTGAATTCTAAACCTCAAAAAGGAATTAAAGGGGTGGCAGAAAGGCAGGACATTTCACACACTGGCAATCCCATTTAAATTTGTTTGCTTCACATCTGAAGTGAGAGATAAAAGACAAACAGGAAAGAAAAAAAAGGTCGATCTGACCTTACAGAGACCAAAAAAGAAGAGAAACAAGGTGATGCATGGCAGTGCATGATGCTGATGATAATCATGTTCTGGGCACTTCAGCAATTCAACACACCAAGGATTAAACTAGGTTAATTCTTGCAGTTACCAAAATTATTTCCAGGAAAAGTCTTATCTTGCTGGTGAGATTATGTTCTCCAAAGCTTGTAGTCCTATACCCAGAGTCGAACATTTTATACAATCATCAGCCCACTGACTGCAATGCACAACAATGATCCCAGAAAACATCAGCTGCATGTATTCACTTGAATTATTTTTGAGGTTTTGAGATTACTTAGTGCTGCTTGGCAGCATGACAGATCTGTCTCTATACAGTCTCCCTCCAATATATTGTACTGGCTTCTGCTGTAAAATTTGGACTAAATTTGCTATTTAGTTTTGAGTTCTCCTGTTATACTAAGATATATTCTGTTCAATATGACTTTAAGTAAACAGAAAATTAAGTACTTTTTGAAAAAAAAATAATTGTATTGGAAAAATTTAACAGCTTTAAAAGTAAACTTGCTTGAAATGGAATTGAAAAGGGTACTTGAAAAATTATCCCCAAATCCAACACAACTAAAATTTGACAATTCCATTTTTGTGAACATGCTATGCAATTCCCATGGTGAGGTCATAGCAGACAGACTGGATGGCAGCCAGTACCTGCATCCCTGCTGGTTGCATGAAACAAAGAGGATGCAGAGATGCAGCTTAACAGCTGATCCCCAACAGTTACAGAGTCACTGAATTAATTTGTTCCCTTCTGCATATTTTTACACTAGAAGAGAACAGAAGGTTCCTGGTGATCCTGTCTGACATTCCTGAAGGATTACAACAACATTTTTCTTACTACCTACTGTTCTCTACTGTATTTGTAGGTGTCACATCGCATCAAAGCAAACAGAGAGAAAAATGTTTTTAGTTAATAGGGCTAAATAATTTGTGATTTCAAATTATATTCAAGACACCCAGCACAGCTTCACCAAGTGAAAGTCCTGCCTGACCAACTTAGTGACCTTCTATGATGGAGTGACTAGCTCAGTGGACAAGGGAAGAGCTACAGATGTAATTTATTTGGACTTCTGTAAGATCCGCTCATGCTCCCTCTCACTGAATTGGATAGAGATGGATCTGTTTAGTGGATAAGAAATTGACTGGATGCTTGCATTCAGAGAGTAGTGGTCAACAGTTCAGAGTCCTGATAGATGCTGATGATGAGTGGTGTCCCTCTAAGATCAGTCTTATTTAATATCTTCATAAACTACATGGACAGGGGAGATCAAGTGCATCCTCAGGAAATCTGAAGATAACACCAAGCTAAGTGACGCAGTTGCCACTCCCAAAGGACAGGATGTCATTCAGAGGGATCTGGACTTATGGGAATGGGAATTTCATGAGATTTAACAAGACCATGTGCAAGGTGCTGCATCCAGGCTGGGGCAATCCCTGGTACCAATATAGGCTGAGGGATGAACACATTGCAAGCAGCCCTGGGGAGAAGGACTTGGGGATGCTGGTGGGTGAGAGGCTGGACATGACCCAGCAATGAGCACTCACAGCCCAGAAAGCCAAATGTGTCTGTTTTAGGCTGCATCCAAAGCAGCGTGGGCAGCAGGGCCAGGGAGGGGATTCTGCCCCTCTGCTCTGCTCTGGTGAGACCCCACCTGCAGTGCTGCATCCAGCTCCGGGGTCCCCAGCACAGAAGGGACATGGACCTGTTGGAGAGAGTCCAGAGAAGGGCCACCAAGTTGAGGAATGGAGCACTTCTCCTATGAAGACAGAATATTTGGATTGTTCAGCCTATAGAAGACAAGGCCCTGAGAAGACCATAGAGCAGCCTGTCACTTAAAGGGAACTGCAAAAAAGATGGGGACAAACTTTTTAGTAGGACTTGCTGTGGTAGAAAGAAAGTAGATTCAGACTAGACATAAGGAAGATATTTTTTTTATGCACGATGTTGAAACAATGGCCCAGGTTGCTTAGAGGGAGGTGGTAAATGCCCCATGCCTGAACACTTTCAGGGTCAGGATGGACAGGGCTCTGAGCAACCTGATCTAGTTGAAGATGTCCCTGCTCATTGCAGGGAGGTTGTAGTAGATGATCTTTAAAAGTCCATTCCAACCAAACTATTGTATGATCCTATTAAATAAGATAGCTAATAACTCAGTTTATTGTACACTCACTAAGCACTGTATATACTGTCTGTGATGAAATACTAATTTCTGTTTTTTAAGTGTATAGCTCCAGGCTGCCATAGAAGAAAAAGCAGAACCAGCATTTCGCTTTACTCTCCTGCAACTAGGTTCTTAGATACAGACTGCAGCTGTCCCTCGAAGGTCTGAAATGAGCCTGTCTCAGAGTTTCTCAAACTGCTCATAAGCCATACAGCTATTTTATAGACAGCAACCTGCATTACTATAGGTATGTATCCCTTCACAACAAATGTAAAGTCAGACTCTCAAATGAAAGAAACTCATTGTGGATTTCTTCAACAAGCATGAGACTTTCACATTGCATAAAAAATGTATTTGTATGAGAATTCACATCACACTCCTCCAAGTTAATTAAAAGCTTCAAAGTTGATATAACCATTATTTAAAACAAAACTGCTAAAGAGAAATTACTGATGGCAAGACCATAATTTTTAGTACAATTCCACTGTTGCATTTACTAGACACTTCTTTTGTTTGATGTCTACTGTCATGAAGGTGTCAAGGCTTAATCCTTTATCTGCATCAGTGGGAGCTTGGCTTAGAAGAAATTTTGAGGCATTCTGGAACAAGCAGATGGAGAGCACATATTTTTCCTGAGTTTTCATACTCCTAAATTCAAACTACCAAAAGGTTGAATACCTAAGACATAGGAGAGAAGTGAAATGAGAAAGTAAGGGCTTAAAACTGGTAATTAAACTGAGAACATGCATGCAGCAAAGAACATCACCTTAAAAGTAAATAAATAATTATGAAAAATTCTAAACTTATAAAGCCTGAGTATTGGAGACAGAAGAGACTTTCTGTGTGAGAGGTTGTACACATAATTCTGAAAGTCAGCAAATTCCTGGTAATCAAGACATTATTTTGGAAACTCACTCTTTTTCTTTACATCTTTTTGATATGACCTCTGATTTGCACTTTATATTGTCATCATGCTTAACAGGATGTCCTTTTTTAAATTTGTATTTTGTAAAAAGAAGGCCAAAAAATTGGCCAAAGGAATTAGAGAATTTCATACTGTAACATAAAGGAGGACAAGAGTATCTTTACTGTTTCTTGTTCTAGATGTCATGGTCTTGAGAAAATTCAATTAGATGATCAGAGTCTCATCCATAAACAGAAAAAAGAGGCTACTTTAGAAGCTTTTGTAGATAAGTTGTGGTGAGTATCCAAACTAAATTGGAATCCAAGTTTGATTTGTTTTCAGCAACGATGTTAGATTAGGAACAAAGACCTCTTGATGCTAAGAACTTGTGAAAGATCTAGTGAAGATTAACCTTACAGGTTTAAAATTAGAGTCCTAACCTCTAACCTATCTTTAATAAGAGAGAATGCCTTTGTACATACCCAATTTGAGGCAAAACATATGAAAAATCTCACCAACTGAAGGCTATCAGGAACTGTGACTGTTAAAGGAAGAATTATTTGAAATAATTTTTTTCAGTGAATCTCATCTTATTCTGACTCCTATCATTTATGAGCTTCATAAAGCTCTTAACTTTCTTATTGAGTAATTATATCCCATCTGGGATAGACTGGGACTGCTGTGGGACTTTGTATGTAATATCATTGCTGAATGCAGAGGAGAGAAAACAAATATTCTTTCAAAAAGTAAGTTACTTATTCTCCTACTACATCTGGGTTATCAGATGTTGTACCCTACATTTTTACTTGCAGACCTTCCAGCTGCCAGTTCTTCAAAAATGGAGGCTTTGCCACTGAGCTGTTTCTGTGGAAAATATAAAAAGACCACTTTTGGATATAAGTAATACAGTAAAAAATTGCATTGAATTTCAGAATTATATCTTTTTTTATCTTTCTACTACCAGTACTGCTTTATTAACACTCCTAAACAAATAAAGAAAGTAATATAAATGAGATCTTTCAGATACTTGGCTATTGGGCAGTACATTGGGAGTAACTAAATTATTTACTATTTTGTACATCTGAGCTCTAATAACACATGGGGCCACCTTTCATCTTGTCTTTAAATTACAAGCCTTCTATTCCTGTTCTCTCTCCTCATGTGTCCTTGCCCTGTTTTTTAGTGTAGGTGGTTTTGCCCTGAAAATAATTTTATTAGAGTTGTCTGCTTTTGTATAATTGGTTTATTGCAATTTTATCAAGTTGGAGTGTGAATAGAACAGAATTGACTTGGCCTGGATCAAACACAATTCCTGCTGACTTTAAGATGGTATTTTATCTTCAAACAATTTTCAAATATTCATGAAAATAGGAATTCCAAGGTGTAGAAGTGAAAACCTCATCATGCTGATGATATTGGGAGTTCAGCCCCTGATTTTGGTGAGATCAGGATTTCCTTGAGTGTTTTGTTGGGCCAGGCACTGTAGGGTACTTGAAACCTATAACTACAACTGAATAAATTCCAGCTGTTCTGCTTTCCAGCATATCCAAGAAGAATAATGGAAGGACAGCATGCCTTCCTTTCACTAGCCAGTCATAAAATCCAACCAATCTGTGGAGGATGTAGTCATCTGTCACGTGCAAACTGTACTGAAGGAAACCTCCCACTTTCAGCTTCAATGGAAAGCCCCTCACAGCCACTACTATTCCTTCACCTGTACAGGTTTATGAATTATTCATGTTCTTTGTTGTTCATATTTTTAACAAAGAAATTTTGAGTTAGGAAGAAACTTAAAATGAAGCTAAAGCCATTAAGCATGTAAATACATAGTCAGCACAGCTGTATCCTGCGCTAGAATGATGCTTGTATTTAAATATTCATGTCTTCCTTGTGTTCTCTGTAGGGAATCCCAAGAAGAATATGCTGTCTGAAGAACAGGGCATCACTGGAAAATATTACGGAGAAGAGAACCAAGAATAGTGCCTGCAGTGAACAGCTTGAGTAGATTATAGTTAAAACAACAAAACAGGGCAGAAATAAATTGCTGTGAAAACTGACAACAAAAAAACCCACAAGGATTATATTTCTTATTCATAACTAAATTTAAAAGGCATCAGAAAACTTCCATTATTTAAAATTTTCCACCTACAAAGATCAATACTGATTTTAAAGGGAGACCTATGCTTCAATTTTATGTAACTAGAAATTCTCTCAATGAAACTAGCGCAATGAGTTGTGCCTTCTTTCTGAATTTTGGGAACGTCTGAAGATAAGCAGATCTGACACTTATTGCAATAGAGTTGGAGAGCATCACAACCAAGAGCTATATTTTCAAACTGAACAGCCCATTCTGAGTGAAATCTGCAAAGTTCTCTTTGCCCCCAAAGTTATGTGTAACAAAAATATAGTCAATTTTTAATACCTGTGGGTAGGATAAAAGTTGCAAGCCCACTCACCCTACAGTCATGGAAGTGCAGCCTCTGTACATCTAGAAAAACCAAGACCAATGTCCCCACAGTATGACAAGAATCAAATGGCTCCTGTACGTAAGCTAAATAGATCCACTCAGTAAAATAATTCAGACTTCAAAAGCCTACTTCTTTGATCATCATTATGTATTTATGACTGACATACAAAAAAATCAGCTGAACCAAAACCTCATAATAAAATTCTCTTCACTAGCCCAAGATATCATTTTTCTCTATGCCAAATTCACATGTTTTTATAGACAGGTCAGGTTCCACAGCTGTTACAGTGACATTTATACCTTCTGTGTGTTATATGGAAGTTTGTAAATACAACTGCTATCCATTCTTGGCTTTGCAGTCCTAAGTAATACTGGAGGAAACAGCTATATAATTTCCTCTCTTTCTCTTTCTGACAGATATTAACGGGGCTATCTAAAATACTGTCTCTGCCTATTTAAACAGACCTGCCCTTAGCTGTATATAACCCATATAGGTTTCCACTCCATCTATGCTGTTGCTTACTCTGGCAGTGTGGGGTGTTTGATGTCAGAGATACTTTTAAAATACTCATCTCATCTACATTATCGTGGAACCTCAGGTGTCTAAATTAGAAACACAAATTTGGTGGCCTCTACTGTAGTTGAAACATAGAGAAAGGTCAAAGAAGACCGTGCTGGAGAATTATGTGCCTCATTGCATCACCTCTCTGATTTACGTGTTTGAGGCCTTCCCCAGGAAAAAGCTTTCTTTTTGCTAATGACTGTACGGAGAGTCCTGCCACTGAAAGCTAATGGCCATTGCAGCAAAGGTGACCAACAGCACCTTTAGGGTGCACCACTAGGGAAAGCACTGCCACGAGGTCAAGGGAGGTGATACCTTCCTTCTACCAGTGCTCATGAGNNNNTTCCTTCTAGCAGTGCTCATGAGACATGTCTAGGACTAGTCCTGGGCTCACCAGTACAGACAGACATATCAGAACAAGTCCAGCACTGGGCCACAAGGGCCATGAGAGGACTGGGGCATCTCTTGTAAGAGGAGAGGCTGAGAGAGCTAGGACTGTTCAGCCTGGTGGAAAGAAGCTTCAGGGAGATCTTATCCACATGTATAAGCACCTGATGGGACATAAAGAACAAAGGCAAACACTTCCCTCAGAGGTGCCCATTGACAGGGGAAGAGTCAATGGACACAAACTAAAAACCAGAAAATTCCATACGGGCACAAGGAAACATCTATTGCGATGATGGGCAAATACTGAAATGCATCTCCCAAAAAGACTGTGGAGTCTCCATTTGCGAACATTTTCAAATCATGACTGGAAACTGTCATAGTCAACCTGCTGGAGTTGATTCTCCTTGAGCAAGGGGTTGAACTAGCTGGATTCTGAAACGCAAGAAGTCCCCCCTTTCAACCTACATGACAAAAAACACATCAATTTTGTGAAAGCTAGATGCATAAAGAGAGTATGAGTATCTGCCTGACATGACAGTACACTTTGAAGGTGTCCTTTTTATTGGTTTCCCATCATCATATCAGACTGAAACACCCTGGGAAAGAGTTAAAGAGAAGACACTATATTATAATTAACAGCTACTAATCTGTATGCAAGCCTGGCAGGGAGCCCCCATCTTCTCTGGCAGAAATCCCTTGAAAACATTCCAGTCTTCTGCAGA
>VYZT01046153.1:0-71614 GCA_013400735.1 Pomatostomus ruficeps
CAAAACTCCCAAAGAAGCGTTAATGTTAGTACTTTGTAAGATGATGATATTTATAATTTGGAAAAAGAACATAAATTTGTTATAAAAACACTGCCCAAAGCAGACTGAGTTGCATTACTTCTCTTTAAATCTCATAAAAAATCATTGTGTGTTGCAATTGTGTTATACTGTAGGCTATAGAATTTTTGTGATTTCTTTGACTGCCACATGATTTATGATCCAGATCTTTCAAGATTATAAAAAGAACCTGTCTCACAGTAATTTTAGTTTTAACAAAAACTGAGTGGGAACAAGGTTTGGATCAGTCACTGCACAGACTATCAGAAGAATCTATAAAAACTGACACAGACAGCTCTATACGTGATGGTCTGCAAGGAAGTTATAAACTTAGTTTGAAGAGATGACAGAAGATCAGAAAATTTTTCTTTTTTTTTCCCCTTTAACTCAATTTTCCTTTTCATGCCATATACAGCTACAGTTACCTGTCTAAAAAGGTGTAGAAAAGTGTTCTTCAAAACGCCAGCTCAAAAGTCTGAAATACATCTGATGCCAATACTAAAATATTGTATCAACCTTCAAAGTATGGAGCCATGAAACATTATGTCAAATTAATCCAAAACACTCATGAAATTTATATGCACATTGAAAATGGAAAACTTGTTTTAGCAAGTGAAAAATATCCATAAATATGAAGAAAACATTTCTATTGTTATTGCATTTAATAGTGTCGCTTTTAAAAGCAAAATTTGTATTTTTTTGTTTGTTCTTTTGTTTTGATTTGGGAGATTTTTTTTGTTTTGATTTTATTTACTTCATAACATTCCATGGAAAGAAGAGAATAAGGGAAAAAGATTAGTAAGATTAAATACTGAATCATGGAGAATTTATGCTGGAAGGAATACTTATTGAGATCTGTGAGCATATGAAAATGCTGTATCTTAAAAGAAAGATCTGGTATAATCACAGTTAAAAATTATTGTCTATGTCTGACTCCTGAAAGAATCATATTTCCTAATTTTCTCTTGTGTGTTGAGATCTCTCTTCCTTGGCTTACTTAGCAGTAGGAGTTGGGACTCAAAAGGACTTGCTCACTTTTTACCTCAAACTCACAAAATGGAGATTTTCTTTGGAGAACTAGTACAGCAGAAACCTAATTTCCTCTCGATACTGCTCAGAAAATGTGAAGCCCATTCATTTGTATTCATATTTGTAAAGGAGTTTGGGATAACTCTGCAATCCCTTCCAAATTTGCAATTAATCTCAATTATCCATTAAAGATATATTGTCAGTATCATTCTGGACAGATGTAATTTCTTTGATTTTAAAAATATCATCTACAGTATGCAGCACAAGGCTCTTTATCTTAAGTACAGTGGCATGATACAACATATGAAAAGAAAAAACTGGTTGAGCAATTAAATCTTGCTTGTTCAAATGTAATGACATGCTGCAATTTGGCATTATAAAATCTTGAATGATGTGACATCAAGAGCTTTTTTAATGGTAGAATGGCATTTCCCATATCTATGATGATCCTTAGTGCAAGTCATCTGCAACCTAAGGATGCCAACTGTTCCATGACATTTTGGTACAACTTAGTTGTGATCTTACTCGAAAAACCTTTAAAAGGCAAAGGTCTAAAACACTCATAAGAGCAATTAAAAAATCAAATTACTAAGGATCTTTAAACTCTCTGCCTTAATCACATTAAATCAAGAGTGCTTAATCCAAAGAAGATTGTGTAACTAGAAAACAGTGAAAAAAATCAAATTGTAAAATGGATATTCTGCAAAGAAAGAAAGAAGCATCCTTGTTATCTAGTTCAACTCAGCAGCTTTCTTCTCACACAAGTAACTGCAGTACAAACACCAGTTTTCTTACTAGACCCATCTGTGCATTTCTAAGTGAGCATAGCACCTTGAGATGGGGTAAGCGGCATTTGCCAGCTTCTTAGGAAGTTCAGAGGCACTACACCTACCCGTGGCAGCAATCCTTGGACGAAACTTTAGTTAAACTGTACTGAGTCATGACATTCTGTTTGACTCGAATGGGACAAGGATTTGTACATGTATAGGACTCTTTCATTTCATGTAGCTTGCCTCCTGAGTCTAGTGTTCTGACTTTCGGCTTGGGTTTTTTGAGGGGGCAGGGAAGAATGAGGAAATTATAGCTGCTTATAACAAAGTTTTTAGGTTTCCAAGTCTTTTCAAGGATATGAGTAGGGATCAGATGAAAATGCATAAGGCAAACGAGTCTTGAGTACAAATGTGTTCCCGAACTGGCTCTGAGGTTCCAGCCTTGCAGTCTTCCAGGTCATCCTGCTGTGTTAAAGCTGTGCTTTATTCTGCTTTTATTTCCATTACTTTCATGGAATCAGTACGAGCTCCTTTTCTTTGCACTGTGTGAAAAAAGTATGTGACATTCTCCTTTTACTTTTGCTCTTGTTGAGCTGGGTTAGAGTTAGTTAACTTTATTCCCTGAGGCTGGTACAGTGCTGTGTTTTGAATTTAGCTTGAGAATAACTTTGATAATATCCTGATGTTTCAGTTGTTGCCAAGCAGTGGTAAAGGACTCTTCAGCTTCTCATACTGATCTGCTAGAGAGGAGGCTTGGGAGTACAAGAAGCTGGGAGGAGACACAGCCAGGGCAACTGACCCCTGTTGACCAAAGGAATATTCCATACCATAAGACATCATGCTCAGTACGTAAACTAGTGGGAGAGCTATCTGGGGGCCACTGTTCAGGAACCATCTGGACATCAGTCAGCAGGTCTTGAGAAATTGCATTGTACATCACCGGTATATTACAGTTTAACAATATCAATTATTATTATTTACCCTTTATTTTCTATTCTGCTAAACAGCCTTTTTCTCAACAACAACAAAAAAAAATTCTTTTTTTTTTTTCTGATTCTCTGCCTGGTCCCAGTGCTGAGGGCAGAACAAGCAAATGGCTGTGTGGTGTTTAGCTGCCCGATAGAGTAAACCACACCATCCCTTTTTGCCACCCAATATGGGGCATGACCCTGTGACCTGAGATTAAACTCTCATGCTCTACCAAGTGAGCTAGCCAGGCATTTTAAAACACAGTTTCATCAAAACTTCTTCCTTATTAATATGGATAATTTTTTACTTTAATACTGTTGGTGGGACATAGAGCAACCATAGTAGTGATAATACCAGACAAGTGCAGTGATGACAGAACCAGAACTGGCTTCAGCATAAAACAATTCACCACTACACACTGTCTCTCCTGCCCTGAAGGACTGCTATTACAGATGGAGCCCGAAGTCATTGGCTAAATGAAGTCAACAGAAATTTTAAAGGGATAGCCCATAGGCTAAGGAAAAATATCTGTATGTATATATAAAAAGACAGGAGAGATCATGGTGATTAATCAGGGTATATTAAAAAGTATGGGACCCAGATATGATGTAAATTGTGTAGGGTAAGGGTTGAATGTAATCTACAAAACAAGTGGTACACAGCACAATAACTTACCACCTGCTCAGGCAGTTCTGAGCGCTGGACTCCAGACAACTTTCCCCATAATTTATGTATTAAGCATGACATTACACAGTATGGAATATTGCTTTGGCCAGTTTGGTCAACTGTCCTAGGTGAGAGAGGAAGAACTTCCAACATATTCGCACTGAGAACAATTCCTGTTCAATCTGATAGTTTTGTGGATTTTTCTTTGTAAATACCTATTTAGTTACTTAGTTCCCTCCTCTACAGTTAAGAGTGAGAAGACCTAACTCAGGGCCATGTTTTGCATAATACTTTTGCATAAACACTTGAACTAAAGTCTAAACCCTTTACTGAGACCTCATTGAGGATTCGTCACTTAGGAATCTGTTGCTTGGAAAGCACAAACAAGTAAAAAGGGTCAAGCTACCATAATAACATGATACTTAATTTTTATTATCTCTGTAAAATGATCAAATATTTTTGCCATATCCAATTCTTTAGAGACCCAAAAAATTGCAACTTACTTGTTGTACTTCTTAGTTTTATAGTAAATATACCTTTTCCTCGTATTTACACAAATTTTTGAGCCATAATATTTGTGTGGGTTTTGTAGGAACAAAATATATGATATCAATGTTGTAACTTCAAAACATAACAGTTATAACTAGCAACTAATACCATACCAAGTGTGTTTAATAAACACAAAACTTTGTTTACCTAATTAAAATTTCTCAATACATTTAGAAGTACACAATCTCTGAGTGAGATAAGATACAAAAAACAAAATCCTTTTTTTCTAGTTTTCCTTAATTCTTGGCTTAATGTCATGAGTCTTCTACTTAAATCCAAATACCTTTTCCAGTTTATGGCAGAAAAAAGCAGATGGAACTATTTTGACCCATCTGCTTCTTTTGGGTATCTAACTACAGCAGCAAAGACAGAGGAGATTTTAGCTTTGCCTTCAGGAGAAGCAGCAGCCCGCATATCTAAAGTAGTGACAACTAGACTGTAGCTGCTTCTTATGCAACTCTCTCAATCTCTTCTTACTCTGCAGTCTCATAAAGTGAAGATTTGTTCACAATCAGAGTGATTCTTTGAAACAATATTACATGAAGATAAAGAGTTCAGTGTCCTTGACAGATTCTTCCAGCACCCGGGTAAAGTGTTTAAAGCCTAACAAATGGCCATAGAGAGGCTTTGGTCTATACAAAAGTAAGCTGTACCGAGATTTTTATACTTCCAAATCATTTAAGTAAAAGACAGAAAGATAACCTGGCTTTTTTTTGTGAATTTGTTTGTTTGTTTTGGTGGGGAGGGTTTCACTTTTAATGTCAGCAAATCCTGCTCTTTTGCTTCTGCCTCATACTTGCTAGCACACCACAGCTGTGTGTAGCTTTTCAGGGTCACTGGTCTCAACTTGTAGAAGGGCTGATGTTCAGGTGTCTTTTTATAAAGTCAATTAACCATTATAGATTACACAATTAATTGGAGCTACATGAGTTAAGTGCACCTCCAGAAGAAAATGCATCAGAGACCCATACAAGCAGAAAAATACAGAATATCCCATTCTTCCTCAGCTGCCTGCATGATAAGAGGTGGCAGACAACAGACTAAGACTGTGTCAACTGATAGGTATCTGAGAGATAGTCCCATAATCTGAACTGGCTGACACTCTGCTTCATCCTTTGCCAATTTACATTCAAAAGTCAGAACAGAGGTAAACATACGAAGTGTTTCACCATATGGCAGCAAATATCCCAGTGTACTTGTAAATTATTTTTGAAAGCCTTCATCTGCTTCTGTTGAACTCTATTATTGTAATTTGGCTTTTCATTTTACAGTTTCTGTTTTCTTTTACCCTTGATTTTGTGGGTTTTATTGTTTGTTTTGTTTTAATTTTTGTTTGTTTGTTTGATGGGGGGGTGTTTGGGTTTTTTGGGTTTTTCTTTTCCCCTCTAGCATGTTTTATATGCCTTCTACATCTTTTGGGAAAGTCTATCTTGTTAAATAATAAGTGAGGCTGAACAATGCAGACTTAATTGCCCATGTTGCGTAAGTGGTCCCATTTTGAACCTGTCCAAAAATCCTTGAGAAAATCTGATATAAAGTGCAGTAGCCCTAAGCACTTTAGATAAGAGCAAGTTGATGGCACTTGATTTCAAACAAGAAGTCCGTGCCTGGCCATCTTATTTAGAAGTAAAAACATAGTCTTTTAAACCACATTTGCTGAGCTGAATTGTTTGGTTTCAGAAAATCTTCATTTAGAATCCTTCTTAAGATATTTATTTCTCCCTGCTAAACTTTCCTATACCTCTTGCATATTTTGCATCACTGCCATCAGAGTTCTATCTTTCTCATTATGTAAATCAATCTATCAGCCTTTCATCTTCTGTTTCTAACTTTACATCTCTAGCTTCCTATCAGGTTTGTTAATCATTTGCCCAGTGCCTATCTCCTTACTGACAATCTCTCCTACACTGTTATGTATTCTTTCCTCACAAACTATTCCCCTTATTTTTAGGCTTGCTCTTCCATATTTTCTGTCAGGGTGGTACATATAAATAATAAAGGCTTGAAGGCCCCAGAATGTACCACCAAAGAAAAGGAGTTCTGGTGGAGAGGTCCCAGAGGAGGAGGGCTCCCCCATGAAACAGACATCACTGTGGTGTGACCCAAGTTATAACAAGCCTACCCCCAAGTCCCCTCATTGGATACCCAGTTGTCAATTAATTTCTGTATACTCCCCAAGTTCTAGTAAGTTCTCCATTATTCAGTTAGTGATTTGTTCTTCCCTCTTTACTCGTCCTTCTTTCCTCCCCATTCCTCAAGTTACTGGCTCTGTAACCCTGGACCCTCCCTAAACCTTCCCTTGTACCCTCACCTAATTGGCTGTTTATTCACCTTAAGACCCCGTGTCTTAAGCTGCTCTGGGCTCCGGTCCCTGGGATCCCCTTGTGGCAATAAACCACAGTGCGCTCATACCTGGAGTCGCTCCTTTTGTCTTCGGGTCTCCTACGACTTTCATCATCCCCCACTCCACGCCAAACCCAGCTCCCACCGGTGGGGCCAACATGAGCCCTCCTGGTGCTACCAACACGGGGCAGCCGGGGCACTGGGATCGCATCGGCTTTTGGGCAGCCCTGCTATCCGGGAAGGCGTCCCAAGAAAGCCGTGGAGGAGAGATATATTGACAATATGGAATAAAAAGTTTTGGTCACTTCACTGACTAAATATTAAATAACAATCTGTCCTTGCACTGCAGTTCAACTGGTACATTAGAGCCCAGTGATGAATAATGTCTTTTCTGGCCTATCTCCAATTCAGAAAGATTATGGGGTATGAACAGACGTGGCTGAATAGAGAGAATATGGCAGAGACAGGCCTTAATGAAACATTTAATAAACTGACACTAATATTCTCCCTGACAGTCCTAGACAAGGGAATAAAGCTTTAGGTTTGAATGCCTACCAGAGGTAATGTAATTAATGCTTTACTCACTGATGCTTGTAAGAGTTCATTATGTGGCAACAGGAGAATTTACTTATTTATAAGAGTAACAAGATCAGAAAATGTCTTTCCTTAGTGCTTAGAATTTCACCCTTACTTTTCAAAGGCCTTACAAGTGTTTAAACTTACCTAGAAACATAACTGCTCTAATTTCCTGACTCAAGTTGAAAATGAAATATAGGCATTTAGCAAAACAAATTTTACTGACTTGATGCAGTTTAATGTTGACAACAATTAAACTAATTCTTGAGGAATTTTGCATGGAGGGTATGTAGAACTAATTATTTAAAGAAACTCAAACAAACTGAAAAACATCACAAGGAGATAACGTATATGTATAGATATGGTTTTGTGTTTGTGCAAAAAACCACAAAACACATAAAATATAAGAAGGATATAAGATGAAGGCATACCATAATTTTTATCTTAATGCAGGAATTCAAAATTTTATTGCCTTTATTTGTCATGGCTTTAATATAGCTTTAATGCCAATAGCCTTGCTTTCTGGCACTTCATTATTTATATTTAAATAGATTTCTCGTGCCACCAGAGCATGAACAAACACATAAATAGCTTTGAAAATGGGGTTTTCCCCATGGCATTATTTTGCTGAGAACTTAAACTTCATATTGTCTGAGAGGCAAGTTCAAATTTTTCTGCATAGTTATATGCTGACCTCTAAATTGACAGTATATTCATCCCATTCCCTGTCTGTATAGAATGGCATACCAAACAAAACTCCAAGGTTTTTTAAAAATGTAAGGTAGAAGAAATTTGAACTATAAAGGTTTTTATGTGGCATTTAGGTTTCTTTTAGTGTCCATGGACAATGCAGAGCAAAATATGTTTACATTTTTTAAGCCTTTAGTTCGAACAGCTATATAGACTTATCATGATTACTGAATGCAAAGGACAGAAATTGCAATGTGCTTTACTAGGCCATGCAAGAATTTTTTAACAGTCATGAAAATGAATTGGTTACTCCTGGGCTATTCTGGGGAGTACAGAGATTCTTGACTACTGGGCTATTCTCTGGTGTGCTGCAGTGATCCAACCATCAGATGTAATCCCCACTGCACCACCAGAGTCGCCAACCCAGCCCCCTTTCTCCATGTGGATCAACACAGAAGGCCATTGGGACAATTATCCCTCTCAGGACAGTGAGCCTGAGGAGGAGAGAGAAAGGGATGCTGGGGAAATCCCCTATCTCCCCTGATTTTCCCACCCTTGGCACATGTCTATCAAAGTTTCAGTTCCACCCCTTTTCCTTCAGGACTACTTTAATATTCATCAAGTTGTTTTAATATTCATAGTTCGCTGGAAATTTCTGTTGTTCTGTTATCTCTATTGGTTAATGTAAATATGTTCCCGCCCCATTCAAAATTTATTGGGCACCTGTCACCCCTTGTCATTCCCCTGTAGGCTAAGACCCTGGATCCTCCCCTTGTTCTACCCCTCCTACCTCCCTTAAAATCCGCTGTCACGTTCGCTCCGGGCTCCCTTCGGTAGCTCCCCCGTTAGGTTACGTTGTACGCTTATAGTGGCTGCAATAAACTGAGGTGTTTTGCTACCAGAGAGTCCCTCCGCCTCTTCACTTCTGTCTGCTACAGTTACAACGACTGCTGCTGCTCCCTGGCAGGGGAGAGACGGCCTTGGGAAGGCTCGGCAGACCTGGGAGTTCTGACAGGTATATTGCCTGAGCAGCCAAGCCCTTTCTAACTGTTGCCTCTGCTGACCTGTGGTCAAGTGGTCAGTAGCGACCCCACCGCGACACTGGTGGAAGAAGATTCCTAAAAACTTCAAAGTAAATGAACATAGAGTGGACCTGGCATATTTCCTTAATTTCCTCTTCTCTACCCTCACAGATGTTCTCTACTGGATAAGCAATCTGTGTTGATAAAATACACTGCAAAAGACCTGCACATGCACATTTAAACTTGCTGTGTGCACATGGATGAGTGTTTGAGTAGATCCACAAGCTCTAAATCAACCCCAGCAAATGGCATCTGTGTGGTGCACTTCTTTCATTATTTCTTTTTTGATTAGGCAGCTGTTCAGTATTTCATCTAAGGAACACTGACTCAACATCATATCTATCTTAAGGCAGTTTCATTCCCAAAACAGCTTGTTTGATTATTTTGCCACTAAATTAAATTCTGCAGTTTACCACAAGCAAAGGACAACAAAATGAAATTAAAATATGCAGCACAACTTTGTTTTAAATCTATAGTCCCAAATACTTGAAATTGTCGGCAAATTGTTGTCTTTAAGAACAGGGATCAATTCAGAAACTGTACAAGAACAAGACAAAGGAAAACAGAGGATTTCTCTTCTAAATTTAGGAGGTGAGATGCACTCCAGCTAATTCAAATGCTGAATTTCTATCTATGTACTTATTTTTGTGGAAAAAAAAGCTATAACAAGAAAGTGCATACTATTAGCTGTACTTCTCATGAAAGAGAGACAGAAAAGAAATCAATCTCTGTATGCCTAATCTTCGCTCTTAGCTCAAGTTTAACTCTGTTTTGTACAGCTCCAATGAGTCTTCTCCAAACAATACTCAGGCAAGGTCCTAGGATTACTCTATTTTCAGAATGTCATGGCATAAAGCCAACATACGAGCAAATTGCCCTAAAATTCTATATGCTTCAGAGGTCTAAGATGGAAAAAATGCCCCCCTAAGCAGCACGAAAAGTCATAACTGGGGTCAAAGGAACACTACCTGACCAAAGAGGATGTCAAATGACACAGTAATGGTAAAGACAACTTCCTCTAGGAGAAAATTGGCAAAAACAATGACAGCTTGTTTGTCTTGGCTTATTGGAAAGTAATAAATGGTTCTGTTTTACTTATTACTGTATAGTTTGGGATCCTTTTTCAGTGTTTGAGGGGGCAGTAGATATTTTTCAAAGGCTACACCTGACTTGGAGCATTTCCCTCTGCCAGTCTCTCTTTATTTGCTATACACTGAATAAAGTACTTGCTGCAGGTATCTAATCTTTTAGACATAAAAAGGATGCCTAAAATTAGGGACACTGACTCACATAGGCTGTTTTTGTTTTAATTTATCTTTAGAACTATTATGAAAATCACCTGAAATTATGAATATTAATTCATCTTGCAGCTCTTACTGTTGAAACCAATTGACATTTCTCCACAGAAAATTTTCCTTGTGCTTTGTAGTTTTCTGTCAATAAGAGTAAATTATAAAATCAGATGTTATTGCCAGTAGAACTAATAAGATTGCTCTCAGAATGTCTTCCACATAAGTCACCTAAGCCTGTTAGTGAATAACATCTTATAGTGAAGCACTCTAAAAACATACAGTGATCTTAAATAGATTATCACTGAACCATCCATTTTTAAAATTCTCTTGCTTACTGATAAAAAGCACTAAGAAAAAACGGCCTTATAGAAATGAAATTACAGAAATTTTTCAGCATTCTGTCCCTTTTCTCTTGAAAACCTTTTGTAAAACTTCCCACATTCCTCCCTAGGCTCACTAATATTTTAATATATTTTATGGCATACTTTTTCTGATATGTGACTTCATGTCGCAGATTGTTCCAGCACAGTGACAAGCAAGGTGACTAGTCAGCAGTGCCTGGATCAGCCACTGAGACTATGATTAAAGCATCATTCCCCTCTGTCCATGGCCACTTATACCCATCAGGCTCTAGGACCAGTGGATAAGGACAGCCAAGTCAAGCACACTGTCTACAGTCACTACAGTCCCATCAATACACAGGAGCGGTATTCCCTTTAGAGTAATTGCCTCTTTTCCAAGTCCTTTCCAGGGTCTGGCTATTCCTACATCATCAGCAAATATTTGTTATGTGTTCATTAGAAAAATGGAAATACTTAGGCATCAGACAAAATTATGTTATGGTCTAATGTAACCACTTTGCAGTTTAGATTTCAGATTGCATGATTTATTAATTTCTTTATGTTTTCTACAAGACTTTGGATCTCTTTTATTTGTTTGGAAACACATACCATATCTAAGCTATTAATTTATTTTGTATTTCTAGACATATATTTATTTTCATAGTTTTCCTTTAAAGGAGAAGAGAACTTGTATGGGACATCAAATTAGAGTTTCTGGCCACATCTCTATTCTATGGAAACTGATCAGCATGCTGAAGAAGAAGGAAGGAAGAAAATGCACTTAGTGCTCCTTGAATACAGATGATGAGCTTGTGTTGTCATTGAAAGCTAAATGATTATATAGCATACAAAAATAGAAAAAAAAAAGCCTTAAAATTAAAAGTTGTAAGCTTTGGGGGTGTAAATCCCCTTTCAAGGCTGCTAAAAGACAAATTGCTGATCTGAACCGATGTCAAATGTCAACCTACCTTGCAATTCAGGATGCTTATATGTTACATCTGTAACAAAGCACTTGAAATAAGGTCTGTGGAATACATGGATGCACAATGGGAGGCAGATGTGGCCAATATACAACAGGTCTCCAAATACAATGGCACTGTTAAGTACAACTCAAAGGTGATAATCATATTAGTCAAATATGCTTGGTCATTGGACTGAAAGATAAAATAAGTTCCCAAACAGCCTGTGCTTTTAAAGCAACTTCAAGCAAGGGGCCTAAGTATCAGAAGTTACAAACTGACCCTACATTATAAAAATTTTTAAACCAGTGTGATGTTCACCATTTTGCTTAACAATTCTGCATTTTTGAGATCCATTCCTGCAGTAATTTCTGTGACAGCAAAAGAGAGATTGTTGCTATTATTTAAATGAATTGAATAGTATTGCTTTCTGTCTATGATTTTGGATTGGGTATGGATCACAGGGTCTCCATATCCCATTCCCAAAAGATTGTTGCATATTTGCACTAAGCCAGGAAGTCTGAACTAAATACAGTTTACTCTTATTTTGTAGGACAATACTGACCCAATCTGAAACCTTTGCAGCATATAGAGTCAGAAATATTGACAATTGCAGGACGGAACTGAGCATAATTACAAGGTTCAAACAATTGATGTAAATGGTTACAAATTTGCTCCGCACCCTGTTAAGATGTTTCATAATCTTCATACAGTGCTACCTGCCCTCAACTAAGAGATTTGTAGTGTTCTCTATATCACTCCCTATGGGCCTTTGCCAGTGCTGCATATGTTGTCTAGAAGCCATGGGACAATCTACTTCACCATCTCTGGTTTTTTTTGATGATGGGGTCTAAAGCTGGGCTTTCATTGAGGTTTGGAAGTGCAGCATGTAGACACCCCCCTGGGAAACATCCTCATTGGATTCAACAGCTTCATGCTCTGCAGAAGGTTGCAGTAACAGGAAAGTCCCTTCCAACATGTAATTTCCTGCCTAATGGGAGAAACAGACACTGGTTCATGAGGTTCAGAAAAGCAGTTTGTATTTAAGTTTCCTCGTGTTCCCCATAAACCTTTGCCAATGAGATGCTTTCAGCAATATAAAATCAGTCCAGGTTTCCTAATTATCACTTTTGCTGTAACAATTGCTTCTGCTTGCTGAGGCCTCTCTGACCAGCTCACAGGTTTAGGATCTTTGTGCAGGGCAGGATTTTCACCAGGGACTCCTTCGTAGGCATCTCAGGATGCACCCTTGGGCATCTTTCAACTTGTTCGTGCCCCTACTTTCCCTCATTCTGCTTCTCTGTTCTCCTGAAGTAATCCACCAATATGTTATGTGTTCTACAGCCTTGTAGAGTGAGGGATACCAAACCAAACTTTAACTTTTATTTAATTATTTTTTATCATCTTTTAAAATTTAAGTATTTATTCCATTAGCTCTTATTTTAAAAATGTTTTGTTTATTCTATGCCTATGCTTTTACAGTTGCATATGTATACGGATACTTTTCTATAAAGCTGGAGGTAAAATACCTGTCATTTGAATTGGTAGAATGTGTCCCAGTATTACTGAAGTGGGACAGCTGGATATCTTGAATATATGAATCAAGAGAGTGACTATGCTTTTATCCAGGAACAGATTTAAAATAATTCATTATAAGATTGAGGCTGATGAAAACTGAGAGCAAGACCAAGGACTTGCCTTGCAAATTTAGATGAAGTAAAATGAGGTCTTTGTCCCACTTTCTTAATGAAGAAGTAAAATGAGGTCTTTGTCCCAGTTTTTTTAATTTTTAGAAAGTTCTAAGTGTGCATCTGATGGATGGTGGTAGGTTCTGGAGAACTTCATATTCTATTTTCCATCAAATGTCTATGCCAAGACTGTCCATGTCCTCCAAGCTTACAGCAGCTTATATCATTCTGTAGTTAGAAAGATATGTAAACTCATGGTCCAAAGTATTCAATCTTCTCATTGAAGACTTCACCAGTACAAAAAGTTTGTCTGTCTAAATGGACATAGACAGTTACACACACATGTCTAAATGCTGCCTATAGCATTCAAAATGGGAGCACAGCTGCACAGGGAAAGACCTCTCATATCCATCCAAGCAGAAGTTTAAATTGGACAATTGCCACAATGCCTCCAATGGGGGCACCAGGTGTCTGCTCGCGGTTTCAGGGGCCGTCTAGGCTGCTCCGAAGGCACAGGAGGGCTGGTGAAGTTCCGGCAGGGGTTCACCTAGTCCACCAATGGTACAGGCGTGCCAAGAGATGAAGTGGAAGGGCTTCTCAGATGTTTTATTTGGCACCAGGGTTGTGCCAGAGAAGCGCTAGCACAGCACAGTTACATAAATACCAACATGAGGGGGTGGGGGAGGGTACAAACATCCTATAAGGTAGGAGTGCTGGGTTTGAATTTGGCGGGCTTTGTATAGGATTGCGAAATACAGAGCCCTCCAGGGGGAAACTGGATACTGAGGGGGGGAGGTGGGAGATAGCAGAGCCTGGCCATGAGATAAACTGAAACTGGCCAAAGCACAACACAACAGACCAGCACACGTGTCCTCTGTCCTTATAGATCAGGTAAAATATGGATTAGCACTGTTCTTTCCTGACTTTGGTATGAAAAATAGTAAGAAATTAATGTTATCTTACAATTCTGACATAATGGCTTCTTAGAAACTGGCTGTATTCCTTGCACTTTTTTATAACAGTACTTCTCATCAGTGCATCTGAATGCTTTTGACATCATGACCAGATTGTTCTGAAAGGAAATATGTATAATTTAGTGACATATGGTTGATAACTGCACAAACAACACAGCTGGAGACATCCAGGCTAGGCTTACATGCAATCTAAAAAAATTGTTTTCTAAAAGCTGTACGCCATCAAGATGTTGAAACTAGTAGATAAGAACAACATATGAAATGCTACCCGAATAGGACCTACACTAATGGTGTGGTGAAGTAGCCCTCAATAGTCACTACAATTGTTCTGTAGTGACCAGAGTCTAACAATATTGTTTGAAAAGTTCAGTTCACAGTGCAAGTCATCACAACCTAAAGCAGATGACTACATTTGTTCAGACTCAGTGACTTCAGCAAAGCCTTTGACACTGTATCCTATAACACACTCCTGTAAAGGCTCTCAGCCCACAGCTTGGACAGGTGCACACTTCACTGGGTTAAGAACGGGCTAGGTGGTGAATGATGCCACATCTGGTTGGAGATCAGTCACAAATGGTGTCTCCCAGGGATTCGTGTTGGGCCTACTCCTGTTTAATATCTTTATTTATGACCTGGATGAGGGGAATGAGTCTACCATTAGCAAACTCACGGACTACAAGTTGGGTCAAAGTGTTGATCTGTGGTAACACAGATTCTTTCCCATGGGAATTTTTCTCTTCTTCTTCCTGTGTTTTATAAATAAAGTTTAGATGTTATTGAAACAGTCTCTGAAAAGATGGGCAGTTCTAACCTGGCCAATCAACCTAGGGGGAGGTTTTGAGTTGACTCAATCTGGACGACCTTTGAAAAGTCTATATAAGTTTTATAATTAAATAATAAATTCAGATTGATGCCACATTCTTTGGCTCGGTTTCTTACTCGGCTAGCGGTTCAACAGCGACATTGATCTGCTGGAGGGTCGGAAGGCTCTGCAGAAGAACATGGACAGAACAACAGTATCAAGTTCAAAAATGCCAAGTGCTGGGTCGTGTATTTTGGTCACAAGAGCCCCAGGCCACAGGGTGGAAGATGACTTGGACATTGTCCCAGCAGAAAAAGGAGCTGGAGGTACTGGTGGACGGCCACTGAATGTGATCAAGAAGTGTACCCAGGTGGCCAAGAAGGCCAAGGGTGTCCTGGCCTATATCAGTGATAGTGGGGCCAGTAGGATCAGGGAAGTGGTCATCCCCCTGTACTCAGAACTAGTGGAGCCATACATCAAATACTGTGTCCAGTTCTGAGTCCCTCAATTCAGGAAGGATATTGAGGTGCTAGGGCAGGTCCAGAGAAGGGGAGCAAAGCTGGTGAAGGGTCAGGAGGGCATGGTTTATGAGGAGACGCTGAGGAAGCTGGAGGTGTTTAGCCTGGAGAAGACAAGGCTCAGGGGTGAACTTATCACTCTACACCTAACTGAAAGGTAATGCCATGGTCTGGTTGACATGGTGGTTCAATGATCTCAGAGGTCTTTCCCAACCTAATTGATTCTGTGATGCTGTAACTCATAGGTAGACCTACCTTATCTGGCATGGCTAGTTTGGGTAACCAGTTCAAATTCAGACATGTAAAAAGAAGTGAAATTAGTCCAACCCTCACTGAAGAGTTTTGTGAGTATGTAGCATCAAAATCAGAATCTTCTTAATTTAATAAAACAAATGTCATATCTGGATGATAATCTGTGCTCTGTCTATAGTTGTTTGATATCTAATGGTGAATTCTTTCAGTAGTAAAGTGAAAGTTACGAAAGATGGATATTATGAAAAGAAGCAACCAACTGAAGTTCAAAACTGTCACACAAACTAGTCCTGTTGCAACAAGTTGGAATCAACCTTACAAATATTTTCTTCTAAAAAACACTGCTTTGAACAGTTGCATCCCCCTCCCATTTTAAGACTTTTAGCATTTTTATATGATTGTTTAAACTATCTTTCATTAAACAGATATGTGTGCTATCAGACAAGATTGCTTTAATTCATAGTAACAGCTACTGCTCCTGAAATCACAAACATACATTTCTTTTTTATTTATTGCACTATTTGTCTTTGTGTTCCTATTTGTTGGCAGAACTCCTAAGGTCCTGCAGCAGGGACACCAACTGATTTCATCAGACAGTGCATGGTGATGGACGTGGCACAGTTGTCCCTTTATTGCATTTTAACCACATTTTAAAGTCTGCCTGATGTGTTTGATGTGTTTCACAAAGTCAAGTAAATCAAGATGATAATAACAATATGGGGGTTGACATATTTTGTCATTGTAAGATTGAGCTCAATACACTTTCAAGTAACACCTTATTTTTTTTCCCCTCCAACACTTGCAGTAGGGTGTTTTTCTTGATAGAGGCATTCTATGCCAAAGTCCCTAATACAATGATTTAAGGAGCTCTAAACCTAGCACAGACAAGGATTTGCCTAATAAGAAAAAGTGCATTTTGGCCTGTTTTCTTTGGCTCCTGACCATGTCCAAGATGACAAGATATGTTAGCTAAGATAATCACCAAATAAAAATAAGTAACAATCTTCATCTCCTTCAGTGACAGGTTTCAAGAGACTCTCCAAGAACCAGAAAGCCACTGAAATGAAAAGAAAACGTGTTCAAGGTCTGTTTAAAAGATCTTATATTTCAGATTACTCTGTGTGTTTTAATTACAAGGCAGCAAAAAGACCTGTCATTTTTATCACAAAGAAATTTTAAAAAATAAACAGTGAAAATCAAAACCTCAACACAAATAAAACCAGATAAAATAAATAAAGCTAAACAAAACTAAGAAAAATCTGTACCTACTGTGCCCACAAAAACTAGTTGGTTCTCCCAGAATCATGCTATTTTTCTATGCAGTTTATAATTCTGGCATGAAATTCATCTGTCATCACCTGCCAGGTCTTCAGTAAGTCTGTAGACAAAAGGTGGTAAACCATTTTGCAGCCCAAGTAATCGGACCAAAAGATGTAAGGTGCATTTAATTCAAAAGAGTATTCTTATTAATAAGGGGGTTTTTTGCAGTGTTATTGCAGTGCAATACAAGATTATTTGAAAACTTGATTTTCTGTCTGTCTCTGTGAAAAGCGTAAATATTTTATTTAGTTGTGTATAATTTAGTGTACATTAAGTATGTTTCATACTATTAAATATGAAAAGTCAGTTGCTGGAAAGCAGGAAGGATGTATGTTTATAAGCTTATAGGCCTTGCCTAAAAGGATAAAATTACTGAAGAGTTAGGGATATCGATTCTTCATTAAGTGCATACACAGCCTAAAGTTACTTCCAGATGAAATAGGTAAGGAAAATAAGCAATAAAGCTAACCAAAGAGGAGCAGTTTGTTCAATTCATCCTCTGCAAAAAAGACAAGTACAAAGGTCCTGGCCTTCAAGACCAGGCTAGTTTTCTAACATCATTAGTGGTGTCACCATTTTCTAAAAGCCTTAGCTATTAAATGTGGAAAAAATTTCAAAGCTAGGTTGTATATACATTGTGAAAATACTAGAGAAAGTAACAAAGAGGGCACATGTGAGGGATAAAAACAACATTTCATCAAAATTTATATGCTAATGCCAATTATGGTCAAAACTGATTTCTGGAGCAAAATTAAACTATATGGAGTCTTTAGAGCATATCTTTCAGTCTTTGCTAACTGAGGGTTTAGGTATTTTTATATATTTTTGAAATTTATTCAATCAACCATTCCTTTAATAATTAATTACTTGCATGTTTACAGACACCAACGTAAAGATTAAAATTGCAGACACCAAATTTAGCGTACTATTCACCTCATCAAAATATGCTCTACAGGGCTGTATAATGTTACATCACGTTCTTGTAGTGCCATATAGACATAAGTGAGTTACATTTGCAAACAGTTAAGAGGTGAATTACAACTACCTTAGAATATCTGTCTGTCCCAACTGAATTCTATACTTGCCAGTATAGTCAGCTGTAGGCATAATGCAATGATATAAATACAAGATTTCTGGTCTTCAGCTCCTGAAGAGACACAGTATTCTGTTAGACCTGTTTTATCTGCCAGACCTATGCAGATGTCTGGAATGAGACTTAAAGAGCTCTAGGTGCAAATATTGCAGGAACTGAAGAGTATTTTACATGTATGCTTCAAAGCAAACTAAATAATAGTGTTGATCATCTGGACTGCATTTACTTCAATAACTAGAGGTTCATCAAACTACATAGGGAACTTAGATACCTAACTAAACCTGGAGACACCTACATCCCCAACTCTCTGTTACTTTCACATTTTATGTATTCATTTCCTAGTAATCACTATCTTCCCCCTCCAGGGTAAAAAAGGATGTAATTTACCAATCAGATGTAGACACCTACATGGCAGATATCTTTACTTGAGCTAATCATCACAGACTCCCTTTGCAATCCCTAGGAAAAGCTACTGTAAGATGTAGTTAATCTCATTCTCATATAGACACCTCAAGATAATTCAGTTACTTCTATATAGGTGTCTAATGACATTAAATGGTCTCTGTGATATCCCACCTGAGCTTTATTTGCCAATTAAGTGAGTAATTTCTCTTGGTTTCTTTACCTCCAAACCCTGTGTGGATGTCAGAAGTCTCCTAGGGGTTCTCAAATGGTAGCTGACATCAATTCTGAAACTGCAGAATTAGCTTGCTAAAAGAAGTCATGTTTGACACAGAATTGTCTGCTGCTTTCCATGGACTGTGATAGGCACATAGGATGATTTTCCACTTGTCAGTGTCTACAAGGCAGGCATTTGATATTGACATTTAAATTTAAAGTTCATAATTTTTTTTTTTCAAGTTCTGGTTATCTCTATAGCCAAAAATCTTTCTTCATTTTAAGTAATAGATTATTGTTGTGGTTTGACCCTGGCTAAGTGCCAGGCACCCACAGCAGCTGCTCACTCCTTCCCTCCCCTGCCACAGCTGGGCAGAGGAGGGAAGGAGAGAGGAGAAAAAACCCCAGGAAATTAACCCAAAGGTCCATGAGTCGAGATAAGGAACTGGGAGAAAATGCTCCAAGGACAAACCAGGCTCAGCTTAAGTTGCAAAGTGAAATTTATTACTACCAGAGTTAGAAGGAGGATACAAGAAATAAACTAAACCTTTAAAGATACCGTTCTTTTCACTCCCCACCCCTCCCTCCCTCCCACCAACAGTGTGAGGGGGCAGGGTGTGAGGTTTCAGATCAGTCCATTTCCAAGATCTTCTTCCCCTCCTTAGGGAGAGGAGTTTTTTCCTCTGCATTTGCCTTGGGGTCCCTCCTACGAGAGACAGTTCTCTGCGAACTTCTATGGCATGGGTTTTACTCGTCCACGGGGTGCAGTCCTCCAAGGACAAACTGCTCCAGCATGGAAGCAAGGGGCCCCTCTCTCTCCAACCAGGTCTCCCACCTGGACTGCAGTTTCCTCTGACATCCACCTGCTACAGTGTGGTCACCTCCTCCATAAACCATGGGACTTTTATCTCAGTCTCTCTCTTTCATTGGGCTGTAACTGAAATGGCTTCTCCTGGCATCTACAGCTACTGTGGCTTCTTCTGGCATCCATGGTTGCTGCGGCTTCCAACATCTCCCCGCTCCAATGTTGGCACCTCACCCACGGACTGCGGGTGGCTCTGCATCCCTCATGGACCCCATGGACTGCAGGGGGAAACCCTGCCTCACCATGGGCTCACCACGGGCTCACCACGGCCTGCAGAGGAATCGCAGCTCCAGAGGCTAGAGCACCTCTTCCCCCTCCTTCTCCACTGACCTTGGTGCCTCCATGTTGTTTATCCTCACATGTTCTCATGTCCTCCTCCTTCTCTAACTAAAGGCAGCTGCGTGCACATTTTGATTTTTCCTTAAATATGTCATCACAGATGCGTAACCAACCTTTCTAATTGGCCCAAACATGGCCAGTGGCATGTCCATCATCTTCAGAGCCATCCGAGATTGGCTCTGCTGGAAATGGTGAAGAATTCCAGAGGCTTCTCACAGGATCCATCTTTATGACCCCCTCCCCACTACTAAAACCACAACAATTATCCAGTCTCAAAGTGAGAGTGACAGGACTTTTATTTTGAACTCTTTAACTTACTGAGCAAGTTATGTCTGCTCTACCTTTGTTACTACCTATAGGACTTTAATCTGTTTAGGTTGCTGTCACAATGGGTATGGCTGTATCAGAAGCAGATGTGCCATTTGATGTAAATATGTTGCTCCTAAGACAAACTATTTCCTTACACTCACTTTAGCTTCTTAACACTCACTGTCCATATAAATCTCATGTCCTGAGGATTAGAGGCAACTCTATGTTCTCAGATGTCAACAAAAATTTGGAGGGAGAATAGAAATAGAATTTTTTAAACGCAGATCTTATTTCTCAAGATTCCAGAAAGACAGAATTTCCAGGAAAGGAAGGATCTTTCTGCTTTCTTTTGTTGTTGAAGTATTACTATAAGTATTTCTAATTTCTCAGAGATCTTTTGCTTAAGTTTATAACCCACAGTTTATCTGTTGACTTTATGATACCAGTGCGGACAATTAAGCATTATGCACCTTGTTAAAAGTAGTTGAACATATCTGAGAAATTGGGAGAACAAGCTTATAAGGAAAATTTATCACAGACAATAGGGCTTTCTCTCACGATTGTTATTTCTGAGCATGAATGTTCTTTTGCTATGAAAATTACTCTTTAGAAAAAAAAACAACAAACTACTTCAAATGCAAGCATGAATTAGAGTTGTGTGAAACTGAAAAGACCGGAAATCAAACAAATAAGTTTCCTCTCTCTCTGCCTGACTAAAAATTAAATGAAACTGAAATAATTAGAGCTTCAGAAGATGGTGAAGCTTTAACACCCAGTTGGTTGTTCATATTGACTAAGAGGAAGACTTACCACAGAAAACTAAGACTATGCTAACCATTAGCAGCAGATTCTGATGATGTTTAACAGATATGGACAATAATAATGTTATAATAAAGATGTCTACTGGAAAATTTCATCGGCATGTAAACAGTTAAATCCAAAGACTACTGCTGAACCACGGAAGTGGGAATTTTGTCATTGTCTAGGTATGTATGTGAAAATAGATATATATGCATATATGCAGATATATGTTATTCAAAATTATGTAAACATCTTTGAATTCACATTGAAAATCACTTTTCTAACTTATTATTTCCTGTTCTATAAACATTCTCTTTTACAAAATATGAAATCACTATTATAAATGTACTTAATGCAGCCTAAAATTCTAACCCAAGCTTCCAGCTGACAGGCTTCAGTAGATGAGCTGAGTGCCAAAACTGTCCCTCTTTATGCCCAGTGGTTCCTGACAATAGTTTAGAATTGCAGGATTTAGTAATACCTTTAAGACAGCAACTAAATTATTTCAGTTGAAACCAGAGGAAAATACAATATGAAATACTTTGCTTTGGAAAAAAGAACAAACCAGAATCAAACCACAAGGCTTACAGTAAATTCTTCTTGCAAGTTTTTTGCTGTTCATCTTCTCTATGTCCATTCAGAACTGTTCATGTCCTTTTCAATTCTACTTAAGGTTGATGTTATATCATATGTAGGTAGTTGTTGCCTTTTCCTTTCCTTTTCTGACATGATTTTCTTAAAGAGTCTCAGAATAAGATGCAAGCATTTCAAAGGAACTGAAAACAACATAGTTCACAATATGTTCCTTTGTAGTGTTGAAATTGCTCTTTCTGGTAAGAAGGAAGAGAAGTAGCTTTAGCATTTCTAATTTGTATCATTCATAAGCAATGCCATCTGACTGTGGTATGGATATATTGGTAGAATATTCAATAGAAAATGCCACTATTAAGCAAGTAGGCAAAATGTAAGGGTGAAATCAGAGCAGTCATGAGGGAATTTGACACTATGGAACTTGGTTTTTCCATTCTCACTCAAGGTCAATACTGTGTTATTTATTAGGGACTTAACTGATTTACTTAGGGCTTCTCTCTGGCTTTAGCTCTGAAGTCAGAAAAGTGGTGGAACCAGGCCCAGAATAAATTATTATATCATTGTTATTTCCACAAATAATTAACCTTCAGAGAACATTGATATAAGTTATACTGATGCCAGAAATATATCCTCTAATCCATGGAGAATCAGTGATACAAATAAATTTGTAGTGGCTCTCCAAACACTGATGCATGAGAGGTGAGATCTGCATTAAATGTGGAGAATAACATGCAGCCTACTGCAGGTGCTTTTTAGCAGTTCAAGTGTGTGCAAAATTTGTCAGAAAATTTGGGAATTTGTCAAGTATATTCACCTTTTGAATTACCTGAAAGAATCATAGAATCCTTCAGGCTAGAAAAGACCTTTAAGATCATTGAGTCCAACTATTAACCTGACATTGCCATGTCCTAAGTGGTTTTTAATGGCAGACTCAACCACTTCCCTGGGCAGCCTGTTCCAAAAGACAATCCTTGCAGTGAAGAAACTATTCCTATCATCCCATCTAAACTTCCCCTGGAACAACTTAAGGCCATTGCCCCTTGCCTTGTCACTTGTTACTTGGGAGAAGGGACCAACCCCCCTGGCTGCAATTTAATTTCAGGTAGTGGGAGAGAGGAATAAGGTCCCCCCGAGCCTTCTTTCCTCCAGCCTGAATAATCCCAGCTTCCTCAGACATACGATTTGTGCTCCAGAACCTTCACCAGCTCAATTGCCCTTCTCTGTTCACATTCCAGCACCTCAGTGTCTTTCTGTGGTGAGGGGCCCAGAACTGGACACAGCACTTGAGGTGTGGCCTCACCAGTGCTGAGTACAGGGGGCAATCACTGCCCTGGTCCTGCTGGCCACACTATTGCTGATACAGGCCAAGATGCCACTGGCCTTCTCAGCCACCTGGGCACACTGCTGGCTCCTATTCAGTAGGCTGTTGACCAACATCCCCGGGTCCTTTCCTGCTGGGCCATTTTCCAGTCACTCATACTCCAGTCTGTAGCTCTGCCTGAGGCTGTTGTGATCCAAGGGCAGATCCTGGCAGTTGGTATTGTTGAACCTCATACAGTTGGCCCTGGCCCATCAATCCAGCCTGTCCAGATCCCTCTGCAGAACCTTTCTACCCTCCAGTAGATCAACTCACCCACCCAAATTAGCATGGTCTGCAAATTATCAAACTGACATGCATTTTAAGACAAATTTTCAGAGTTAATATTAACTGTAAAAAACAAACTAACAAACCAAACTCCTCAAAAAACCAAACATGAAAAACAACCCAATCCAAAACAGCAGATATCATCAATAATAATATCCACCATTCTCCAGAGATCACTCCTTCCACATACCAATGACAATTAATTGGATTTCTTGTCATCATAGTTTTGTCTTTTAAAGAAATGTTACTACAACTACTAGTTCTAAGACTTGCTGATAACGTATTTTTCAAAAAAAGTAAATTTTTTTCTCTGAAATATCAAACCTGCACTGGTAATCACTTAAAAGGATAGTTATTCCTTTTTGTAGTCTTCCATTTTTGGAAGACAAACAGTAGCAGTACAGATTCTTTTTAAGTTTACTTGCATAGTTTAGCTGCTCAGCATTTCCATTTGAGGGAAAGACATTGCAGATTTCAGACACAAACACATTTTTAAGCAAATCTGAAAAGGGTTCTGCAAAGCCCTTTCAGAGTGAGGAGAAAATGAAATATTGACATATATTGAGGGTAAGTACATCACTGAGAATATAAATGTTATTGCAAACATACTAATGGTGTGCTTAACGCTATGATATTCTTCCTATTTGGTGGGAAGTTACTGGCAGCTGTACAGGATGACTTCCAATAATGCAAAGACATGTGTGCTACTGCACTCTTTCCAATTCGCATTTTTTGCTCTACACTTGTATACATAAGGCCTTGTGTTATGCTATGCACAATCCAATCCTCCTCTTTCCTTATGGTTATTTTTCTGGTCTCAGGAGCAAGCCTGAGATAACAAAAAAATAAAATTTTTTGCCTTCTCATTACAATGTAATTTTAATAAGGATAACTATTGAATAATGAATTCCAGTTAGGCTGAAATTTTAAGTCTTCATCTACTGGTAAGGACATTAAAACATAATGAAACAATAATGCATAAAATCCGGGGTCCTCCTTATTTATTTTGTCAAGTGTTTTTTATGCATTTTTCCCAGTGTCATGAGTCATAAATACTGTCTGGATTGAGACATTTCTAGAAAGGAGTAGGATAATTCCAGAACACAAACAGGAAAAATAGTACGGATCTTAGAATTACACCTCCTTTCCCTCTCCTCCTATGATATAAGCAACCAGAAAAGCAACCTTGTTAGAAGGGGAAGATTATTGGCCAGAAGAAAATGCCTTCTGAAATACTGATGAAGAAATTGCCTGCCAGCCTGGGAACTGTGAGCATGGGAACTGGAGCTGGGAACCAGAAGCATGTTTGGAAAAAAAAAAGCTGTTGTCTTTGAAATACAGCTGAGTGCCTAAAAGCTGGACACATCCTAATTGCGAAGTCAAGGAACTGTAATGACAACTAATAGTTTTAAAGTGATAAAAAAATTTGGTTTTTTAATAAGGGGTAAAACATCCTGATAAAGTAAGGATCTTTACCTACTGTTGGTTGTTCTAGTTCCAAGAACAGGAAAACAATTTTTAAAAAATTGGTCTGAAAAACCAGAAAGCAACATCACTTGGCTGCCCCAGGTGAAATACAGAAATTAACAGCATCTATTGGCTGCTTGAAATGGTGGTGTTCTGATGTTCTATGCTTTATTATGTCTTTCTGATAAAAAAACACTTAACTTTTATCCAAAATGGAGCTTCTCTCTCTGAGATCTTCCTGTGTTGTACATACTTTATTTTCTTAAACAGGCCAATTTATCTGCACAAGCCTTCTATGAGACCTTGGACCCTCACCAGGCACACCTGGGTGACTCCAAACTCTGTGATATGGATCATCTTCAAAGTGAAATTGATGTCTGTTATTTTCCTGGGCTCCCTCTGGGCCCAGTTCTGGGGCCAGTTTGGTTTGTCCTCCTGATTTAGGGTGGTTGTGTCCCTCTTAGAGGATAAAGCCTCCATATCTTCATGTATTAGATTATTAAAAAACATATGTAAAACACACTTGTAGGTTGGATAACACTTCATGTCATCACTCCCTCTAAGACAATAACTACTTTTAGAGAAACAGTTTTCCTTGTTCATTTCTGAACACCCTGCTTGTTTTGACTGAAGTAGTATAAAGGTGGAAATACCATAAAAGGGAAAAAACCATCAGTTTTTTCATTCTGCTCCTTTCAAATCATTATGTGCAGGATCAGAACAGTATCTGTCCTTACGGCACCTCCAGAGGCCAAATCTAAAGAACAGAGGAAACATTTCTGCCACTGGATTCTTTGATATGAACTTTTAATGATATTCTGTGCATAATATTCACTGCACATGCTTTATATTATATTTAGTAGAGTTACATATTTTGAATTAAGAAACAACATCCGGTTCTAGAATGGAAGGCTGTATTTAACCATCATTTATATTTATTTACATGCTTGCATTTGTGCTCCTAAGATAAAAACAGGTATATAAGATTAACAAGATGAATTTAAAAGCCAATTTCACAATTGTCATCCTGATTCAGGGTGCACATTGCTATCATTAGGCATATTAACATTCATCACCAGCCTTTGAAAGATATTAGATCACTGTTTTCTTAGAAAAGCACATGACTCATCTCTGTGTCTACATGTATCTGTATATACAGAAACAGAATGTAAGCAGTTTACAAATTTTACCTCTGTGAAAAGAGAGATGGATCAGTAGCATATCTGCAAACAAATATCAAGGTTTATTCTCTGAACTCTTTTTCATCTCTCTTGTGAAGTCTGAGGACTATACATAAAATCCATATCACCTTTGTTCGATTTATTTTTTCTAAGTGAAGTGAAGCATTTGGTGTAACTAATTGATGTTTATTTTGATCAAATCTATAATGCCTTTAAAGCTGAATTTTGGAAAAGAAAAAAAAAATTTCTGATTAAAATCAAGAATTACAGCCCTTAATATTAAATGTATTACTTTTCTTAACAAAGTAGAAGTTTAGTGGCAAAAGCATCACAACAAGAACTAAGACTGTAACATGGACTTCTAGTACTCAGGCCATCATTAACTTAAAGAACAAAGAACAGGACAAACTTATACTTGTAGTGACATTGTCTGTACTTTTCTTCTGTCTGTACTTCTTATTTCCTTTTTTATAAATGCAACTTTACAAACTAGTTTTCTAATACCTAAGGATTGCTGTTGCTGTTAATTTGTTTTGTTTGTCCTTTTCTGTGGCTAAGATGACCTTTTGTTAATCATAAACTTCTTGATTTCCTGTCACACTACCTCTGGAGTTCTTAAATAGAAACAAGAGCTCTATTTGCTGTGTAGCTGCTGAGAAAATAGTTCAAGGCAACTGTGGTTTTGGGAAGATTTCTGAAGTGTTTCTGAAACCTAAAAGTAATGAGACTGTGGAATGCCACTACCCTAGAAGGTGTCAGACACAAGCTCTGCACTAAATCTGACTCAATAATAGGTTTTGAACTTTGTGGGAAGCTTTCTAAAATCTGGGTTTATTCCAAAAAAAGGCTGAAATTAAATAGCAAGCAAACAAAGAAACACAGCATTTCTCATGGACTAAGCTGCAGCTGTCCCACAAAACCAGCATTCCCAGGCCAGCATTGAGCAGATCAAAGGTAAATGGCATAGTGTTGTACAGTCCAGCTGGAAAAGAACTATGGAGCATCGATTTCTGCTTCATGGCATGATCAGACTTACCTAACTCATGGCTGTCAAGTTTATTTTCAGGCTGCCCTCAAAAGCCTTCTGTCTTGGGAGGCTTATGATATTCTTTGGACAACCTGTTCCAACTTTTCTAAAGTCCAATTAAAATCTCCATTGTGGCCCTTAAGCCTCTTATTCATCCTGGACATGGAGATTATTTATATCTGTGTGGAGATGACAATCAGAGACATCACTATTTTGACTGTTTTATATATTTTTGTTACAATCCCAAATTATCACCATTAATATAGATCTTGATATCCAAAATTTTATAAGGTTATGATGTTTGCTTTTGGGATTTGTTTGTTTGTTTGTTTTGCTGGGTTTTGGTTGGTTTGGTTCTATTTGTCCTCTCTCCCTCCCTCCCTCTGTTCCTTCCTTCCTTCCTTCCTTCCTTCCTTCCTTCCTTCCTTCCTTCCTTCCTTCCTTCCACTATCTCATTTCAAGTAGTGTCTATGTAGATCATCTATGTAGATCTTAGAATGAAACTTCTTGCTGAACATTTATTGAAGATGGTTATCAATTAAACTATTTTTACAGGCTTATATTAGTTTTTTTTCTCCCAAGCCACATAAAATAACAAAGTCAAATTCTTTAAAACTGGTGACAGTAAGATGCACATTGTGGACTTCCAGAGTTCATTACAGGAAGGACTAAGATGTTCATGTTGATGAGTGTCCCTACCTCTGTCTAAGGGACCAGTTGTCCTAACATTGACACATTTAATAATACACTTTAACAGTCTTTTTCTTTCTTCATTGGTCTGAAACTCCTTGTTACATCCAAATTCACTATGTATTCACATGCTCTAGATATGGGGTTTTTCCTTATTAGACCTAAAACCAACATTGTCCAGCTCCATGCCATAATTTCTTTAACTGACCACGGGTGAATTGTTCACCATTGTGTTGTCTACAGCACCCTATCTGTGCCCTATCTCTTACCACCCCTGTGCCTGGACGCCTTTGCACCTTGTCCTGTGTCCTCACTTCTCCAGGTCACTGCTGTCCTACTGTATCTGTATTTCTTCGTGTTATGACATTATATTAGAGCCGTGTATATCTATTCAGAATAAATACTTACTGCAACTATGGTTGTTCTGTTCTAAAAGTAGAGCAAACCAGCTGTAGTCACCTGATCAAACAGGGAAATTTCTGTCACTGCTAATCCAAGCATAACAAATTTGCAGGCAGGTCAACAAAAGTTCAGACAGAGCAGGCCTGACCCAGCCCTGAGGCCTCACAGGCTTGCAGCAGTAGCAATGGCAATCCTGTATTGCAGTGCAAACTGTTCTGCTCACATGCTCCTTTTTTCTTAACTGGAAAGTCATGAAGCAGATGTGTCATGGAGATATTTAGGGTTGAGGTAGCCACAAGGACAGAACCCCAAAAGTAAAATACATTAGATTTTATTTTGGTTATTAGGAAACAATTCTTCATGAAAACGGTTGTCAAAAATCACAACAGTCTGCCCAGGGAAATGGTTAAGGCATCATCCTTTAAAAGACCTGTAGCTGTGACACTCAGTGGTGGACTTGGCAGTGTCAGGTTAACAGTGAACTCAATAACCTTAGAGGTCTTTTCCAGCCAAAATGATTTTATGAATCTATTATTTAATTCCTTTTTATGATGGAGCATGAGTATAGTGGGTAAATTATGGTCTCTATTCCATGAGCTCTCTCCTATAGCAAATCCACTTTCTGCACAGAATACAAAATCACGCAAAACACTGTGGTCCAGCTGTGACAGGCAAGCACCACAGGTGTGAGGAAAATGCACACTCTATCCAGTACACCAACATGTCTGATTTGCCTGGTGGCCTGTCCATCACCCACAGCAGCTCAACCTCAGACTCAGCCTTCTTCAAGATTTTGGTAGTCTGCACATTTATTCCCACCAAGGGACTGTTGTTTTCATAGTTTTTTGCTTTCCAGCTCAGATGGTAGCCATATGCTGACAGCAGACTTGTTGGTCACGTCACCCCAGAAACGCAAACTAGCTGGCTTTGACGGCTTTACAAATACAGTTTTGTCTTCCTCACTAAACATGCTATAAGAATGCAAATACATTAAGAATTAATTCGTACTTTTTAAAAATTTTTATTTCCTGTACATAGATATATACCAAGGTTTTTGGTGATCTTGTCCATAATATTTATTTGTTTTTACAATGGATAGTTTTGACCTGGACAGCTTTAGTTCATATCTCACTTACTGAAGTAGTGCCTTTCACCCCAGAATAACTTTCTTTTTAATGGTTTGAGTCCAGCCCAAAGCAAGTGAATATATATGCATACATGTTTTCATACAGTTTCTTCACAAATTACTTAGGGCAGTTTAGTAGATTCAGAGTAACTAGCAGTTATTCACAATATATTTGAAAAAACAGTAGTTCCTCAGCAAGCAATGTTTTATCCTTTCTGCTCAATGAAAACATTTTTCCTTGTTTATGCAAATTAAAACCAAAAGGTTTTAGCTGCATAAGTTCTGGTCTCAATCCCAACATCTCTAGAATTTTCATAATCATCCTTTTGTAAACACTAGCATTGCAAGCTATAATTTGCAACCTATAACCATTCAGGCATCATAGCAACTGTGCCACACAGAAAAGGGATGCCATAAAAAGCTAAGTCTACTATCACAGTAGGAAAGTAAATTTGACAAGTGGCTGATAAAATCAAATCAACTATGAGACAGAATTTACTGAAAACAAGATGTTTCATCAGTCCACCAGAATGGAAATACTATTTTAAAAAACCCAGAATCTCAGAATCACAGAACCGTTTAGGCTGGAAAAGACCTCCAAGACCATCAAGTCCAGCCTGTGACCAAACACCACCTCATAAATTAGACCATGACACTAAGGACACATCCAGTCTTAGGGACAGCAATACCACCACCTCCCTGGGCAGCCTATTCCAATCTTAACAATCCTTTCCATGAAGAAATTCTCCTTGATGTCTAACCTGAACCTCCCCAGGCACAGATTAACACTGTGTCCTCTTGTTCTGTAACTACTTGTCTGGGAGAAGAGACTGACTCCCACCTGGCTACAACGTCCTTCCAGGTAGTTGTAGAGAGCAATAAGGTCTCTCCTGAGTCTCCTTTTCTTCAGGCTAAACAATCCCAGCTCCCTCACCAGTATACTTGAAGTTCTGAAGAAGAAAACACAACCCCCCTATTTTTCTTATCATATCTGTTCTTCAAACTAGAAGAATGATTTTAAACCAACCAATGTACCAATCTCTATACGCTAAATTCTACTAAATTCTATCTTCTCTGTTGTAATTATTATTTTTTTTAACTTGACCCTCTTCAAGATTTGGAAATGAGTTGGCTGTTTATGTAATTACTCAAAGATGCTTAAAGGTGTATGGTATCTCTGTGGTTCATTCATATATTCCAAGTCAGGAAGCAGATCATAATTCTGTCCATCTTTTAGAGATGGACAACTTAACACTGTTGTTACAGAAACAAAGCTACTGTGAATTGAGAAAAGAACTTGTTTCCTAAGTCTTACAACAATGAAAAAAAAAAAAAGAAAAAAGAAAAACTTAAATTTCTTAAAAAATAACATTTCAAGAATAATTGCCAAGGTAAAAGATCAGGGTGTTGGTGGGGTAAAGGGGCTGGTTTTATCTCCAAAATATTGACAAAAAAAAATGCAGAAGAAACAAATTTTTCACACTTCTTTGTTGATGGGGAAAAAGTAAAAGATGCCTGAATCTGGAATACTCTATAAAACAGAAAAGTATTGTAGAAAAAGCCAGTCCAGCTGCCAACATTGAAATCTTACACAAAGGAGAGAGATGAATTAAGGAATAAAGAGAATTCAAAAAAGATAATCTCAGTGGATTGATTCAGAAAGTGTTTGGAGAGTTGTTTCATCAACAAAATGCAGAGGAAATCATAAATGACAGGCATTGTACCTTCCCTCCAGTTCTGGCAGCAGGCCAAGGTATGTTATAGTGAGGTTCTGTTATAATTGCCAAATGCAGGTCATTAGAAAGAGTGGAATTGAGTATAAGACATTTTCAAGGTCATATAGAACAATATGGAGAGAATTTTCTGTCTTGGTTTTAGATGGGCAAGGCACCAAATGTAATAAAAGCAGGCTTCAAAGAGGCAGACTGATAAACACCGTGAATTTCACTTAGAGATCTTGCTCTTAGACCATGGCATAATCTGGCATACCACACAGGAAACAGAAGAAACTGCCTGAAATGTCTGATTCTGGTTGTTAAAAATTAAAACCCAGTAAGAAAAGCAGAGAAAATCATCCAGAAGTGAGACAGGCATGGGCTGGGATTGAGAAGCAGGTAGAGGTGGAAGCAACTAAAACTCCCACTGGTGTCTGCTGTACATCTGTAAGACTGAATGGTTTTCATAAACAGACTCCCTCCCTTTCTCCTCCCAGTTTTATTCATGCAGTAAGTTAGAAGTGTTTCCTCATGTTTTATATTTTTCTTTATGTTCAGAAACACAAACAGTTATAATTTTAAAAGTACACATATTTTAACTCATCATATTGTCAGCTACATAAGATGTCCAGTGGAGTTGTCAAGGAGAGATAAAAAGGAACACTAGGGGAAAGTGTAATTCCTCTATTTAGAAAAAAATAATAATAATTTTAAAAAAGCATTTAGTAAACAAGGCATTTTATTAAGCATCAGGATTAACTGTTTTCCTCACTATATATATAATAGAAACCTTACGTGTAAATGTTGCAGAAAAAGCCATTGTAATGCAATGCAATACAAAACCAAGAATCCAGATAACCCATATTTATAATTTCTGTTGAGTTCTCTGAAATAAAGAAAGGGGGGAAAGCAAAATGAATATTTCTTCCTTTGGATAAACTAACCAAAAGAATGGTTTGCAGTATGGTAAAGCTGAGGATAGCTGAAGTTTATTTGCTAAACATATAATCAAGTTAAATACTTAATCCAGAACCAAGACTCAGCAACATCAAAAGGGAGAGACATGCAGTAGATCTAGTTAGGCAGCAAGGGCTTTGAATCATGTCATCTATATCTCAAGCAAATATTTTAATTCTGCATAAAGGGGGTAAGCATCAAAGAGAGGAAAACAGTGTATTTTCATGAACAGAATTTCTTTAGTGAATGTAGGTGCTCTTCAGGTTTTCTTCTGAATTAGACCCCACAGACAAGTTTGGTAATGAAATGCCAAGAACTAGTTTGTGATCCAATTATGTTAACATTCTAAGAAACAACAATTAAGACTGCAATGGGCTTTATTGTAAATATGTAAGCTGCTGGACAATTTATGCACTATCATTATTAGGATCATAATTTTAGATAACACTATTCAGCTTTACAAATAAGTGCTCAGGCTGTACTCTCTCAGCTCATAAATCAAGCCTCATATTACAGTCTCTATAAATCTACTCTGCTGGGAGTGATGATAAAACTTGACGCCTACAATAGATGCCTCAGAAAGTTCGTAAGTGAGGTAGAGCCACAAACCTTCCTAGAGCTCCTGGCTCAGCACATACATATTTTATAACATATATGAAGACATGTGTTATGAAATGGCTGCTCTAATATCCCTACTTTTACCATACTGGGTTTAATACTGAAACCTCTGAGTTTACTGTCTTTCTTGCCTTCCCGTAAATAAGAAAATCGAAAACTGCATGTGTGGTTACTGTAAAGACTTCTTTTTCTACCACCTGTCTGAGGTTTTAATGAAGAAACACTAGAGCTTCTTAAAGGAGAGTGTGAAATAAACAGAACTTTAAAAAGCCCTCAAGGAACAAGGTTTAAGCAAGTTTTTAGTGGATTTTTTTCTCTTTTTTTAATGCATGGCTGGTTTATATATGAATAACTGAAAACCATTAATTTCTTCTAAAGAAGTGAAACATTTTAAATTGAATTTTCACAATGAAGTGATGCGTTCTTCCTGCTGAAACTGTCCTGAATAATACTCATTATTTATGCACTTAGGCAAATGATGAATTTTCTGATAAAAAGAACCCAAGCAATAAAATAAGTCAAAGGTCAATGTAAAGATGTGAATAAGAAATTCTGATAATAAGAAACCTTTAAGAGGAGAGGAGAATGATAGGACAAAAATCACTTAAGATACAGAAAACTTACGCTTGTGTTTCTTCACATATTTTTAGAAAAAAACACTGGGAAATGTGAATGCAATTATGACAATTTTATTATTTTGATATTAAATGCTATTTCACATTGAAATAGTTTTCTTTTTTTTAGTTGACAGTAGATCTAATAATATGATTAAATTTGAATTTATAAAATCAATAAGATCTCTCAATACGTAAAACATCTTAAAATAATGGGAAGCTCTTTGATTGCTCTCCTCCTCTACACTAATTACAGCAAACAAAGAATCTCTTTTAGAAAATTCCCTATGTCAAGGTTGAAAATAGTATGTGAGCTGTTGTGCAATTTTCAGTCATTCAAGCCTGGATGTCTAATCAAGGACTGCACACAGAGGGAATCCTTAACATATTGTAACCTTAGAGAGATTCATCCAATGATTAATCATCTCCACCACAAGTCATGCATCATATCTATTGTCTGTTTTATTTTGGTTTTTTTAATCAATAATTACAATTTGAGCTAACACCTATTTGCAGATTCTTTTTACTATTTATGATATGCTCAATTTTTTTTTACTGTGAGTCATGTTTTAAAACTTTCATAAGGTTCTTATGTACAAAATTCCTAGTATTCAGGTCATTAGTATAGTACTTTTTATTGCTCTTTTTTGAAGTGACTTTAGTATTCTAATAGTAGCTTCTGTATTACTGCATACAGAGTTTCTGCTACTTTCCAAAACTCTTTCAGAGTGTTTGGAAATCATTTTGTTTCCATTTACTGCGATTACAGCATGGACTGCTTCATTGTCTGACAATTCAAGGAGCTTCTAGATATCAGCTCCCATTTTGTGGGAATTGGGAATATCAGCATCACCAGATCAAATGAACTGCTAGCAAGTTAGTACACAATTCCAGAATTCATAAAGAACTCTCCTGAGTAATCCGTGCCTAAAATTAAACTGTATGACTGTAACTCAGGCAAAACTAAGACATACATTGTAGACCTAGCTTCTTCTTACATAGGTAATACAGAGAGAACTAACAAAGGCCTCTATTGTTAAAACAAAACTCTGTTATTGTCAAAAATTAAAAAACTATTTTATCTGGAAATCAGAATATCTGGTTGGGCCAGTTAAAATTTTAAAAACTCCCACAAAAAAATAAGGATACATAAGAACTGTTACAGTAATGCTAATATTCATATCCTGAATTTATACAGAACAGCTCATTATAACTAACATTAAATTTGTCATACAAGAAAAGTGCCTAACACCAGTCTCTCCTTTCTGGTAGGACATGTCCCTGCCCCACATACCTGAGGTCTACAGACTAAAAATACCAGTCTACTGTGGCCCAGGTGAGTGTGTCACTGACAGGGTCAGCACGCTATGGTTTGTGCTTTGGCAAGAGGAGTGTCCATGGCAGGTACCTGTGGGTCCTTCTGCCCAGGACTATGCTCAGAACTTTAGGGGTGTATCTCTGGAAGTACAGAATGCTGGGTGTTGGTCACAGGACACCGACAACTGGGAAGGACCCTTGGAGGTGTCTAGAACAAACCTGCTCAAAGCAGATGTATCAGGTCAGGTTGCTCAGGGCTGTATCCAGTACAGTCCTGAACATCTCAAAGGACAGACATCCCAGAAACTTTCTGAGCAAGATGTCCCAGTATTTGACAACCTTTATAGTAACACATGCTTCATCATATTTAATTGAAATTTTCCAATGTTCCAACCTGTGTCCATTGCTTCTTATTTAACTTCTGTTAAGAATCTGTCTCTGTCTTCTCTGTACCTTGTTGTTCACAAACTTGTTGAGAATGTGCTCCACTCCACTGCCTAGGTTGTTAATGAAGATTATAGACAATACTCTTCCTAGCACTTATACTTGAAGAAATTGTTATTTTCTGAGCTTTAAACCTCTGATCACAACACTTTGAGCCCAGCAGTACAACTGGTTTTCCATGTCATCCTCTTATCCAGCTCATATCTCACCAATTTAATGATAAGGAGACCATTGGAGGCTGTATCAAAGAACTTGCTAAAATGGGGGTAACACAGCATGACTAGGAAGGAGCATAGAGAAGTTATTTGTTTCTATGGTATTTTCATGCTATAAGTCAATATATTTGCAATGATTAAGCTATATTCATATTTGAATCTCTGTTTACTATTGTATTCAAATAACTATGGTAAACAAGTGATTTAAAGAAAACAGTTTCGCATAGTATTGAACTGAGAATTCAGACAAAAAAAGGCTGATATAATTCTGAATACTGTTCTTATATACTGTACTTATATATCATAAATAATAACCATGGTAATTCAAGACACAAGGGTTTGAGCTCATAAATAATAACCATGGTAATTCAAGACACAAGGGTTTGAAAGCTCATTTTTACCTTATTCAGTCAGGTAGCAAATAAAAGCAAAACACTACACTTGAGTCTGTCAGTATGACAATACCTCAGGGCACAGATCCTAACCTGTCCTCCTCCTAATTGGCAGTAAGCTTCAGGACTAATTAGTTCACGCATTTCATTGCTCCAACAGTACAGAAGACAGATGATTCATATGAATCATTGTTCCTACAGCAAATTAATCCACAGCAGAAGAACAGCAAGTTACTACTAACTGCTTCCTGTACTTTCTTCTTCTTCTACATGTATCCCATTTAATGAATAGATATTTTATAAAGTCCAGAATAAGAAAAAAATTTATTGTCAGTAATAATTTATACTTGGCTAAGTCTAAGGCCATGTAAAATCATGGTGTAGGGATACTGTGGCAGTAGTACTGAAGATCTCTTCAGTGAAATGGTTAGAGCTAAAGACAGAACAGCTTGATTTGCATATAAAGGATATTAGTTTGGAATACTTCTTCTCTGGTGACATAGAAGTAGAGTGCATTAGGCAGTAGGAGTGGAGTAGGAGTGCCAAAGGCAGACACCTGGAGCTCATTTTCCATTTTAATATTTTCCTGAAGATTTCAGACAGTTCTCTAAGACTGATAGTGTGAACAAGAGTATGGTAAGTGTGGATAGTCATTGTCATCATAGGTAAATTTTGCACCTAAACTACAGTGCAAATGAAGTTGTACATGGTCAAGACTGATGGAGATGGTTCTCTTAAGTCTAGAGAAGACAAAACTGAGAGGTGATCTCATGAATACATAGAGATATCTCAAACATGAGCGTCAAGAGGAGAGTACCACACTTCAGTGGTACCCAGTGACAGGACAAGGAGAAAGGGCTATAAACTTAAACACAAGAAGTTCCATCTCAACATGATGAAGAACTGCTTTACACTGAGGGTGGCAGAGCACTGAAAAAGGCTGCCCAGGGAGGTCATGGAATCTCCCTCTCTGGAAACATTAAAAATTCACCTGGATGCGTTCCTGTGTAACCTCAGATTCTGTGAAGATGGAACTTTTTGAACTTTTGTCACTTTCATATGTAAAAGATATTACAAAAGAGAATTACTTTGTTGTCATAAATATCTAAAAATTGAAAGGAACAAGAAAATGTCAATAATAAATTATAACTCACCACTGAATAGTATGCAAGCAATGGCATTGTACAATAAAACTTAGGACTTGAGCACTTCACCTCATCTTATTCTAATTTTATTTTTTTTTAGCAAGATACTGTGTATTGTTAAAGGTACAAGTATGATTTCAAAAGCATCCCATCTCCTGTGGGGAAAAAGTGCTTTTTGACATTTTAAATCCTACTCAAACCATTAACTTCTACAATACTTGAATGCAATAAATGAGCTTTTTCAGTACCATAAGTAGAGAAAACATATTATATATGGACAAAACAGATTACTTTTTACATTGTGAAGTAATTTTATTCTGAAATCCTATTTTATTTTTTTTCAGTGAAGTTTCTAGACCAATATTCACAATTAGGTACAAGATAAAGAAAACTTAGTTACTAATCCTGTTTATGAAATTTATGTAAATGTGTGAATATAAATGTATGAATTTATATTTATGTAATTTATGTAAAAAAATAATAACCCAAATTTTTAATCTTCTTGTGTTTAAAATAACTACCATTATATTTTTGATTAACAGGTAAAAAGGTGGTGAATGGATACCAAACTTGGCCATCAGAATAGCATTTTCCATTGACATTGCAAAGAGAAAAACATTGTTTAAAAAGTAAAGTGTGGAATCTTAAACTCTTTTTGGCAAAATAGAGATATCAAATACATTTATTCATACTCATCTCTTGGTGCACATATAAGTGATGCTGATTTTATCTAGTCGAAAATATTAGGACTAAGAAAGAAAACTTTCTGACATGATAAAAGAGAATTGAGGAAGATTAATTAGAAAAAAGCAAAAATGTAAGGATATAAGAGAAGCATGTGCCTAGAGTAAACAATGAGCTAAAAATAGAAGGAAAAGCATCAAAACAAAAGAAATAAAGAAACAAAACAACTATGAATTTTGTCTACCTAGCTGGCATGGTACTTTGCATTATTTTCTTCGCAATAGTTTTTTGATCTCCAGTTCATTCTTTATTTACTGTGATTTCCAATTACAATAATGGATAATATGTATAAAGTGGAACGTCAGCAACTTACTAAAGAAAAAGAACTTTAAGGATCTGATTTAATATCCCATGCAAGAAAAAGAAATAATAATATATACAGGAAAAATAGTTTATATTAATTTCTGTAACAATAAAGGATGTCTGGTTTACACTGGAGAGTTTGCAGTTTTCATCCCAGATGTCAATAAAAAAGGCACAAAAGCATACTAAATTTTTTTTAATAATAAGATAAAAAAAGAAAGAGAAATACAGATGAGTAACCCCTACCTCCCTTCACTTGTTGGGAACCTCACTTTCATGCAGCTTTCAACAGACAGACAAAGCACACTACACAGAAATGTCATCCATGGAGAGGTTCAGACTCCTTTTCAAACTTCGGTGCCATTTTATCTAGTGCAACAAACAAAACTCAATTTCTTGCCTCGACACATAGGAGTGTTGTCTCTATCTGTCCACTAGAGGCATGGCTTACCTGAAAAAAGTGTGGAGTCGGCAATGATGGCACCCTGCTGTGATGGCCTTGCTCTGCTTTTTTGGGTGCCAGTGTCCCTGGAGCTGTAGGCTCTGCAGCTCTCTGAACCCTAACCTGAAACCCAATTCCTCAAATACAGTATCTTCCATAATACTCCTAATATAATATTGTGTGTAGAATCAATCAATATACTGCAGAAAGGTGCAAACCCCTTAAATATATTCTCTTCCTCTTAAATATATCCCCTTTTTTTCTTTATATTACATATTTAGCAACAGTAATAATATATAACACCTGTGGAAATAAATGTATATCTATCTCCTCTTTTTTTCTTAAGTTTGAAATTTTGTCAAAACTGTAAGCTGACAGAATATATATACAAAGATAGATATAAATATTTCTATTCATATTTAGCAAATTACTTCAACCTTTTCTGAAGTATGGCATTTCTTAAGGATATCCTTCTTGTCTCATTTATTAACACAAAGTTCTGTTTGAGAAAATTAGTTTCTCATTATTCGAGCTTATTTGAGTATTAATATGAAACAAAGGTCAGCATATTACACCTAAGCAGAATTTTAAGTGTCTTGTGGATAATTACTTCCTGATGAGGAGATATCAAGCATGTTGTATTGCTTGCAATTTTATGTATATATATATATGTACATATGCATCTTCCAGTCTGTCTAGCTGGAAATTTTTTTAATTCACAGATATTCCCATGGTACAATGAAAAGTGTCAGAATTCAGTTTTCAGCAAGATGGTTGAGAGAGACTAGTTTAATAATTACTTTGCCTTTGTATTTTTGTAGAGGTATGCAATTTTATTCTCAATGAAACTGGTATCTCTCCTTATTTCTTCCTTTTTTTTTCCCTTTTATTTTTCTTCCATCTTCAGGAAAATGCTTATTTTGTGCTTCAGGAATCTCAGCTAAATCTTAGAATTGTTACATAGAATCATAGTAGCAATAATACTTTTGAACCACTGAGTCAGTTGCATGCCCTTGAAGACAATCGTGGTGGGTAATTATTTTCATGATATATCAAACATTTGCTTGAATGTAACATTTTTTTGCTCAGAGTTCACTGAGAGTGGAGTTACTATAGAATATCATTGCATGATAGATGGAAAATGTCCTTTCCAGACTGAATGTATTCATGCACAGTTTATATCAATTTACTCATGTGTCAAGACTGCTCTTAGTTTGGATAGCTATCTTCCATCATTTGTAGATGTATAGATTGCAGTTATATCTCATAAACAGTCAAAGATGTATTAGCCTCTCATCTCATTTTTTTAGCAAACCTTGCATCCATTTATTCTAGTATAAGCTCATATTTCTTAGAGTGAACTACTAGAAACATCTGCTGTATTTTAGACAATGTCATGTGAGTGACTTTTACAATGCCATTCTAGCTATGACTTTTTCTGTATCACCTATACTTATTCATTTTCTTAATACGTAACTTCAGTTCTGCTCTAGAGATAATCATTCTAATTCTCATTTTGCTGTAAGATAAGTGGCAATTTTAAGTATCTCTATTCCAGTCAATAGAACAGTGCTGGTATAAGAGAAGACTTGACATCAATGATTTCTACATATTCCTGTCTGTGTTAGTTTAATATTTAACTTCTAGGTAGAGAAAGACTAGAAAGGCCAGGAGAGGCTAGTACCCCAGATGAATAAAAGAATAAAGTACTGGTGAAAAATTTCCAAATTTGCTGATTTTGCAAGAAAAAAGACCAACTTGTACTTCAAGTGATGAAGACATCAAATAGATAAAGTAAGATACGTTTTTCTCTTGCCATAGGCTTCCTTGAAACATCTCAAATCTCTCATAAAATACATATAGGGGGACCGCCAAGAAAATTCCTCTGTCACTTTAAAAGGGAAGATGGAGAAAGAATATTATTTCCTAGTCACTTACAACTTTGTGTCAAATACAGAGCAGAAGCAATGACACAGAGGATTACGCTCTGTCAACTCCATGAATAAACTCAAGAATGCTGTTAAGATCATGATCCCACAATATTTATACCATACGTAATCATGACATGATTACTCCACTGACCAGTTAACTTGATTCTGCATGTCCAGAAATGTGCTTCTGTTAAGATATCAGGGCAAAAACCGTAAGTCTGTTCATGCTGACTGTATGGTTATACCAGATTTATTCTGTCTCTAGAGGACAGATGATGCATTATTCTTTATAAAATACCATCTGGCAAAAAGTTCAGCTGCTAAAAGAACCCAGTTTGAGCAGTCATGTATTTTTAATTTTATTTTTTATTATATGAGACCAACATTTTCTCATCTAGCTGTGTTTTATTTTCATGTGGAAGCAGGATTCCTAAAGTTGTAGCTGTCCTTTTACTTAAACATGGCCTCAAAAATCTGTTGTAATTGACAGTTCTGGAGTGGAGTGCTTTGATGTGTTCCATACATATTATTCCCAAGAAAGCAAAGGTGCAATTTCCATCTCTTGCACCTAGCAACAAACCATACCATCATGTAGAAATTTGTTTCTCTGAAATTTGTACATTAGTAGGAGGATGGCAAAGGCAGTGGCTTTTGCTCACACCTGCCAATCTGCCAGGTGTTTTTCCTTTTCACCATTTTTTAAAAAACACCTTTTTTCTGCCGCTCGTAAACCTATGAAATAAACCATCCCTGAGGGAAAAATGTCTGCTCAACCCAGGCGCCTTAAAGTTGTAACGCCATGGGGCAACAATATGAGCTCTACAAACCTGTGAGAAATTTTCTATTACTTTGCTTCTCTTCTCACATACATGAAAGGCTTTCTTGTTTTTGTAGCATGATTTAACACATTTTCCTGCTCTATTTTTCTTAAGCGTCTGTGAGATTGATATGGTTTCTAGGTGTCTTGTCCCTTTGTCTCAGGACATGTGTCCCTCTATGGCTGCAGTTAAAAGAAGTTCGCTCATGTGAGACACATACTGATTGTAGGAACAATGTCTTACAACCCATAATATTCTTTCCTAATGCCCTAGGCTTCCATGTTCTCTGGGGACTGGCAGTTCACTGCCATTTTATAGCAGTTACTAAAATGTTAACATGAATAAGAAAATACGAAACAAGCATAATTCAAAGGCAATGTAAGTTTAACAACAAGAGCTCCAGGCTTATCATAACTGACAAAGGACTTTACCAGAGATTAAAATGGCAATAACAAAAAATCCAGTCTTAATGCATGAAGGACAACTAAAAATTTTTACATCAGTTGCTTTTAGTGATGTGTAGGATACATAGGAAGCATGCTTGACTGCCTGTTAACATTTAATAAATCAGTTTTTAATATTACATTATTATATTGCACAAATTAATATTCTAATATTACATTATATTGTATAATTGTATTGGAATTATAATACAATAATGCTACAATTACATATAGTGAAAAATAAAATAATATGATAATATGATGCACAGTATAATCAGCACATAAATATAGCATTTTAAAATATGTATTTCTATATTAAAGTCCTAATACTTTTTCTAAAATATTATACTTCATAATATATAGAAATAATATGTAAATTATATAATTAGTTGATAAAGAATATAAGTATATTGGTTTATCCTATATTTTACTACATAATATGGTATTTATCCTTTTAGATTTAATAATTTAATATTTTGGTTCTTAAAAGGATGTGTATTATTACCCTATTTATAGTAATACTGTTTGTATCTATCTTCTCAGACACATAGTATGAGATAATATTTCATCTATCCGAAATAAACCCATGCTTTAAATTTCAGATCTTTTCAGATTAACTTCCAGAACTGTAGTGGTCTTCAGCAGGTATTTCAAAACATAAAAAAAAGAAATAAAAATATTTAAAGCCTAATGGGTAAAAAATAGTGAGCATTTCTGTGCTTTTGTGATAGGATGTCAAACTGATACAACACTGAATAGATACATTTGTTTTGAAATGGTTTCTTGTGAATAAACTTTAAACTAGAAAATTATTTACCAATGTAAAGTGAACAATCATGCTTATTTCTCTTTCTTTACTCTGGAAAATGTGAACACCAGTCACTCACTGAGAGTTCCTTTCAAAGGCTTCCAAGATTTTCAGAGCTATATTGAATGGCTTCTAAAGGACTAGGAGAAATATGTTATTATTTTATTTACAGTTATGGTATAAGTTAAAGGATAAACAGAAAATATCTGGGTGGCTACATTTAAAGATTTGTTAAGAAGATGTTTCATGCTTATAGGCCTGCATGTCCGAGAATGTCTTAATGTCAGCAGGAAATATAAACTGCTTTATGGAGTTGTAAGAATGAGGCGATCCTCAGCCTAAATGGGAGAGAAAAACAGCTGTGAACACACCTAATGTACCAGATCTCATGTCTTAATGGTATCTCGTGGATTCATGGTAGTGATGCAATACAGCCATAACTGTTAAATCCACAGCTAACTAGTCTCCTCGTGTTTATGAGAATAGAGCAGGAATTTAAAATATTATATCATAACAGTCACTCTTGACTGATAACACACATGTCATTCCCCTAGAAGCATTTAATCTCTATTCCTCCTTTACCTACAGGTGTCAAAATTCTCTGCCACTTCCAATCTATCTTATACATGTGATTAATGGTAAAAAAACCACTGATAAAGTTAACTTTTCTTTTTAAAATTCTGTTCCTTTTGGCATGGAGACGGCAGAAAACAATATCCACAATCCTTTGGAAGTGTTGGTCGCATAGGTTAAAAAATTGCTTAGTAGATTTGAAATCCAAAAAACTGAAATTGCAAAAAAGTCAGATATATCCCCATATAAATTCTATACTGGTTTCTCTGATAGCTCTGTACAGTGAAATAATAGCAGTAATAAGTGTCTTCCCATTTCCCAAACCTATTTTTTAAATTGTTATAACCAGTATGCTGCTGCTCCTCAAATTTTATTTCCTTTTCATTTGATTTCATTTGAGATAATGAGACCTTTTCACTAAGAAGCTGTACCCATTAAACTTTTAAGTATTTTTTCAATTGTTATCTTTCTGATGCCTGCCAAAAGGCATTGCAAATAACAGGAATGAGTAATGTCCTACATAAATTTCTATTTTAATAGCTCTCATTAGAAAAAAAAAGAACAACAACAAACATTTAAGACTTCAGTGAACAGCATATTTTCCAGTTGGTTTCTCAACAATTTTCTTTACAGACCCTGCTTGGATGGTGTTTAAGTGAACACTACGGTCTTACTAATCTAAATTGAAAACAATAACTGCATGAAATGAAACTGGAGTCCATGTTGCAGTATTAGTATAGTTCACTACATGAATGCAAGTAAAATGCTATGTGTGAGACTGACATCAAATATAAAGTTAAAAAATTAATAATAGCATAGGAATAAGTTAGTGCTTATTAATGAAATCTGCATAAAACAGAGCTCTCTGCTTAACTATCCACAGAATAACTTACACAAACATCACATAATATCATTAGGGACAAATTCTATCCTTGACTGTAAAATGTTTCATTCGATGCTGGTGACAGTCTTGCATCACATATGAGTGTGAAGAATAGCTTAAGAAAAAATAACTCCCAACTAGCACTTCATTTTTCTATAATTGTTGGCATTTCTGCATGAGTTGCAATTTTTTGTTTCTGAACCTACAAACAGTTTCTGTGTTATTAATAGTGCTTTCAAGTACTCAAGCTCTAAAGTATGAAGTAAATTAATACAACTTGATATTAAGAATAATTTTTATTAATTATTAATTACTGTTAATTATTAAATTTAATTAGAATGGTAAACAGATGTAGCTCTCGTCAGGCCGGCCTACAAGGCCGAGAGCCCTAAAGGGAGCTGAATAACAGACCACACTGAGACAGCAGACCGAGAGGGCAGAAAGAGAGAGAGGGCGGAACCTTCTGCTTTTATTTATATGTTTTCACAAATCACTGTGGATTGGAGGTAGAAATCAACACTTCATAATTTACTGGTCAAAGCATTTGTCAATCATATTTTTCTACCCAGTATACTGGAATTCATAAACATAGATAGTAGCTAAGAAACCATGGCTATGGTACAGAAAGGTCTGAAAATATTTACAGAAGGAAAAACACTGAAACACTGCAAACTCAGGGCAACAAACAGATAAAAACATATAAGGAGAAGACTGAGGTACTCAAGAACTTTCTCATTTCAGCCCACTGCTTATCTCTTTTCTCACAGCTCTCAAGTGGATTGACTGTGAGGCAGAGATTGGGGGAGCAAAATCTCTCCCACTGTAAGAGAAGATCAGGTTTGAGACCACCTGAGGAACCTGAACTTACATAAATCTATGGATTTATGAGATACACCCCAGAGTCTGAGGGAATTGGCTCATCTAGTTGCCAAGCCACTGTCTATGACATTTCAAAAGTCATGGCAGCGATATGGCACTTCACTCTATCTCACATAACTTTCTATATTGGTTCTGCTGCCTTAAGTAGCTGGGCTTTTATTTGGAGGATTTCTTACAACAACACAGTCACCCTCAGGTTTTAAAAAGCCAGAATGCAGCATATGAGAAACACCTGATAGTCACAAACATCTGAAATTTACTTGAGGTAATTTGATTATCTAGCAGTTAAAAAGCTGCTGTTCTAAAGAGAAAATATTTACAGGAACACAGTGTAAGCCAGGGCGGTGGTGGGCGGCACGCGGCGGGGCCGGGCTGAGCGAGCAGGGCCGGGGGTGCGCAGAACGCGTCTATCTCCCAGCAGCGGCCACTCCCAGTGGCACGGTTGCAGCCAACAGGTCGTGTCTTCAGTCCTGACTGCCGCGGGCGGTGGTTAGGGGGTCCAGAAGCTGTGCACGTTGGGCACCAATTGCTGCAATGCCTCTGGTGGGGGCACCAGGCATTTGCTCGCGGTTCCAGGGGCTGGCTGGGCTGCTCTGAAGGCACGGGAGGGCTGGCGAGGTTCCTGCAGGGGTTCACCTAGTCCACTGATATTACAGGTGCGCCAAGGAAGGAGAGACGAAGTGGAGGGGCTTTCCCAGATGTTTATTCGGGCACCAGGTTTGTGCTAAGGAAGCGCTGGCACAGTGTGTTACAGTTACATATATACTAATATGAGGGGGCAGGGGGAGGGTACGAACATCCTATGAGGTAGGAGTGAGGGGTTTGAATTTGGTGGGCTTTGTATAGGATTGCGAAATACAGAGCCCTCCGGGGGGAAAACCAGATACCGAGGTGGGGGAGCAGGAGACAGCATTGCCTGGCCAAGAGATAAACCGAAACTGACCACAGCACACCACAACTTACAACAATAAGTAGTTAAATAGTGTGTGAATTGGTAACTGTAAATATCTCTCTTTTGCAAAGGTATATTTTACAGCTGGTACATTTCTTTTACTGTTCTTAAAGTTCCACCAACAATTTCCTTTTTCATTGACTGTCAAAGTAAATTACACATGACAATGAAAGGTAGCATGAAAGATGATGCTGTAACTGTAAGTCTACTGTAGCCAAGGTTCTGTCAGTGCTTATATCAGAGATCTATTTTTAATTACTTAAACTGGTCAATTTTAGGCTTATAGGGTTAACTAGTTATACCCAAAAAAAAAAAATATATATATAACTATTGAAATTCTGATTTTCCAGCTTTCTGTAGTACTCTACCCAACCCAACCCACAGAAGAAAAACCCAGCAAACAAAACAAAACAAACCTACAACCAAACAAACCCTCAAAATATAAATGCAATTTTTAAATCCATGTCTATAAAATTAAGAATTCGTCTTCGTTGTTATTATATCTGCATAGCTTAAGGAAACAATGCAATATGCATTTGGGACGTGGAGAGGAAGCATGGGAGCATAACTAAGGAAATGATTTACACATTGGAAGAGACTGAATATACATACAATGTTTCCTTATCTGGGAGAAGCAGACTGAATTTGCTGTTGAAAATTATTCAGTCTGTCAGGGAACATGTGGTGTGTGGGTATAAAATTACTCTACAAATGATCTTCATTTTGTCAGTTCCTTGGATTTAAGTTATTGCAAAATAAATAGCACTTCTACAAACTGCAATACCCTTCAAATAAGGATTTTGTTTGCTTATTTTCTGGAGTAGTTTAATTTAATCCACATACTATTCAGTAAATAATTACATCTATACAGAATACATGTCCTTTCAGTACATTTTCTTTTTAAACCTGATTAAATAAGACATAAGCAGTTTATCACTAGTTATTTTTTCACTATCAGTGTTATGCTTCTCTGTAGCAGAACATAATAGGTGTTACTCTGTGGAGGTAGAAGTAAGTCTGAGTAGGAGACTGTTCCATGGTATTTCAGGAGTGCACTGAAACAAAATATCACTCTTTTATGCCTGACAGTTCTTTTGTGTCCCCATGACCTAAAAACATAAATTGTTCTTTACCTAATTGCAATGTATGGTGTCAACCTGACATACACTGTTTTGGCAGCAATCTCATTGCCCTCATACTAGGATAGTAATATTGCACCGGCAATACAAGGCTTCCTTTGCTGAAGCTCTTTAACGGATCTCTTTTTCCTGTGCCAGTTACAACTCAAAAGGCTGTAAAATTAAGAATATAGAATTACTCATAAATAGGATATGTAATTGGCCCTATTTTGTGGAAGGATATTCAGAATATTTTGTGCTGTTCATAATGTTGAAAAATGAGCCTGAAATGGGGCATGTGAGCTTCAGTATATAAAGAAATAGCTTTTATTTCTGAGAAATTAAAACTCTTTTAAAGAATAAGGCTAGAAAAGTCTTTGTGAAAGGTGTAATCCCTTGTGGTGGGTTTGACCTTGGCTGACTGCCAAGCCCTTACCTTGCCCCTCCTTTGCCCTCCCTTCTCAACAGGACAGGAGGAGAAAACTAGATGGAAAAGCTTGTGAGTCAAGATAAAGACAAGATCACTCAACAGCTACCTTCATAGAAAAGACTCCACTTGGGTAAAATTAATTTTATTTTTTTTCCCATTAAAAATAGAATAGAATGATCAGAAACAACAGCTAAAATTAAAACAAGAAACACCATTGTCTCACTCCTCCGTTCTTCCCATGATCAAACTCACTCACGATTTCTCTGCTTCCTCTTCCTGAATAGCCCACAGGGAGGGGGAGTGGGGGTTGTGGTCAGCTAATAATCAGTTGTCTCAGATGTTTTCTTCTCCTCGTGCTCTTCTCCAGCTCCACCATGGAGTGCCACCTATGAAGACAGTCTTCCACATACTTCACCAATGTGGGTCCTTCCCATAGGCAACAGCTCTTCACAAACTGATCCAGCATGTGCCTTTTCCATGGGGTGCAATCCTTTAGGAAGACTGCTTCAGTGTGGGTCCCCCACAGGGTTACAGGGCCTGATGGAAGTCATGCTCTTGTGTGGGCTCCTCTCCACAAGACAAAGCTTCAGCCTGCTCCTGCATGGGATCTCCACAGGTTTCAGCTTCCTTAAGGGTGTATCCACCTACCAAGGCATGAAGTACTTCCCAGGCTGTAATCTGTGTATCGACTGTTAACTATGATGAAAATTTTCCTAACCTAAAAAAAGATATAGAAAAAGATTGTCCACACTCCTCCACTATTCTTCTGGTATTAGAATATATTAAACAATGTGAAAATGAGCAACATCAGCAGTCATCTTTTATTTCAACCTGTAGTTCAAGGTGTAGCACAAGAGGTGCAAATTTTGTTAATAAGCATAAGAAAATAATTTCTTGTGAAGTTTACTTAAATAGTATGGCTTACCAATGGGAATTTCTAAGTTTATTTATTGCTTACATTTCTTAATTAGTTCATCAAATACTCAAATGTTCTTTTGAATCTGTAAGAAGATATGTTTAATGATTTTTGCATTTAATATACACTCCCAGACATCATCTGTCTGTTGAAATGAATGCACAGAATACATCAATAAAGACAATGAAAACATTCCCTGGAACATCTGGCAGATAGTTCCATGCACAAGAAAGTCTAAGAAATTATATATACCATATGTGAAGCAAAGATTTGAAGAGATAAGGATAACAAGGTATAAACACTCCTTTAAAAATATAAAGCACATGACCAGAAGACATGAAGGAATTCAGTGAAATGTAAAGGTTGCAATATTCAAGACCTTGTATATGTAAAATTATGCACTAATGATACATCTTTTACAGAATCAAGGGAAAATTCCCAAAAGAAGTAGTTCACATATTCATATTGTCATACATTTGTTGTTTTGCTGTACATATCAAAACTCTTTATCAGTTAAGTTATGGGTTTTTTTCTTCCCATGAAGGAAAGGTTTATCTACAGTTTACTTCACACTGAAATATAGTAAAATCCTTCCTTTAGATTTTAAAATCTCATAGCTTTAAACATAAGTGGGGTTTTTTTTTTTTAAATTTTATTTTTGTGCTCAGTTTTCTAAAATCTTTTTATTCCATTGAGTTCCGTCACATTCATCCTAATTTCCTCTCTCTATTCTTTTTAACTCCCCAACAGTGCCTATTAGAAAGAAATTACAGGAGTTACTATGCAAAGCTTGATTTTATTTGAAATGCCTTCATCAGGTTAACACTGTTGTAGCTGAAAATACGTCATTTTTTCTATTTAGAAGATGTAGATGTGGAACATAATAACCTGATGAGCTTTTCAATCTCTAGTTCAGCGTGGAACTTTGCCTAAGCTTGCAAAATGCTAATTCATGTCTACACCTCAAATCCTGCCCGTTTAAACTGACACTGACAAAACTATAAAAGTAAAAACTGTGTTTTTTCCAGAGTTTGTTTCTTAGATTTTCCTCTGATTTACAAATTGCCCTGAATCTGAAACAGCTTGTCTTGGCTGTCAAACAGAGTGAAGCTGAATTAACATTCAATGGAGAAGGGAATAGAGGTCTCATGTATAAAATATATAAAACTTACATATAAATGATGACACTGAAGTTTGTACACAGTTATTAAATATTATTTTGGATTACCCTACTTTTTCTATAACATGCCTTTATTTTTCTCCATAAGAGAACACCTAAAAATACATTTTCAAAGAAGATTGAAAGTTGCCTATATAGTTTGAACAGAATAAGTAACTGAAAGCAAAACTAAGTACTATGTATGTATTTCAGAGGGGAGTTTGGTAATATCATTTCAATCTCAATAGTACTAATTTAAATAATATATAACAAAGTGTAGCTGACAGAAAAGGTGAGACCCATTAAAGAAAACAAAATCAAATAACTCCACAACTTCATTAATTTTCAAAGTTCTTATACATTTTAAAAAATAAAATATAATTCATACCTTTAATTAGACCATACAAGCTCTATTATTGTTAATTATTGTGAGCATGAAAATAAGGGAAGCAAAAAGCTATTTTCCAAGATCTTAAAAATAACAGATACTGATTTTTCTGTCTTTTCTGCAACATAGGAAACTTCTCTTTCTGGAGCCCTGAAACTGTATAACTAATCTTTAATTCTAATAAAGTGAAGGGGTAAAAAAAGAGCATTACTTGTAAATTAACAAAAATTGCTTGTTAGACGAAGGACAATTACTGTATTATCGTGTCCTTCCTAAGAAGTGAAAAACAGTTCCAGCAGTAGGAATATTATTTCTTGGACCTCTTCCAGAATTAAGAAATCAGAAACTTAGTGAAAGAACTCTTGGCTGTGTGTTTACACTGAAATTTAAGAGTATCAGTTCACTGAAAATGCTGTATTTCAGATCATCTTCTTATTGTCCTATGTAAGAACATGGTTTTGCTGACTCAAATAGCTCATGAGATTTTCTGAACATTTGCCTTTGCTAGCATATGGTGTTACTTCTCATTCTTAAATCACAGTTTTCTGTGCTGACAGTTTGTTATAGACTGAGTAGCTATTTCAAGAACCCGTCCCTAATCCAAGAGAATCCTGGGGTTTTGCACAGGATAACAAACAGTATTTTATGCAATTCTTTCCGTACTGGAAGTTAACAAGGAAAAACTGCTTATAATCTGACATGTAATTAGGAACTTTGTAAAATTAAAAGAAAAATGGAAATGAAGGATCACACCTGCCATGTTATGCTAATCTTTAAGCAAGGTTTCAGGAGACTGCAGCTTCTTACAGTGCTAATAAAATTAAAATATCTTACTTAAGCTGTTTTCCCAGCCATATTTAGTGTTCTTTTTTTTATACTTTCTGAGGGAAAACAGAGGTCTGCCTATTTGCAAACAGCTGTCTAGTGTATCACTAAGATGTAATGAAAAGATAAATAGGAATTATATTATTTATAAGCTGTGGGAGACAGGGCACTCCACACTGGGGAGATGGTGCTAAGCTTACGCCCCTTAGTAGGGAAAAGAACTCTCCTTCCCAGGATTCCTTGCAATCCTCCATGTTTTCAGGATTCTCGGAACTACAGTTCCCAGAGGGCATTGCGCTGCCCCGGGGTCCCTTGGGATGGGTCACCCTCGGTCACGTGAGAACCTAAGGTTTTAAAAGGGCATGGCGTATGTCCATCAGTGTCTTTCTCCATATGGCTGTTACCAACAAGCAGCAGTAAACATCTAAGAAGCTTTGCCAAGGAAGACCCTTCTTTGCTATCGCCACTAGGCTATATCTAAGGTACCCAGGAGACCACGGGGACGGGGAAGGGATAAGCTGGGAGCAGTACAGGCGGCAGAAGCTGTAAGGTAGCATTAGGGCCCTGCGACTGCTACACGGAGCCTCTGCTGCTATGCAGCGATGGACACCGTGAGCTCAAGATCGCGGGAATTCGAAACACTCCACGACCGCATGTGAAAGCTCTGTCTCACCCCACCATGGGAGCCCCAGCCCCCACAGCCCCCCACAACCCCTACCTTCGCAGGAGACCATCAAAACCCTCACATCACAGATATAAGCCAACCGATACAATAAGCCTCCATCTCAAGTGTCATTATTACTGCCACTGACCTATCTGAATTTGTTTATTAAAAGGACCAGAATGAAATGTACAGAGATTTTGTAGAAAAATGACATTTTCTAGTAAATACTTCTTTTGGCATATGCATACGGCTATTATATAGCTATCATTTATTTATGTCAAGTTGTTAATTATTATAATACCTATGAAGTGAGGAGTAAAATAAAAAATGTAAAAATAAAAAAAATGAGAGCAATTTTTCTATATACTTTAGTCTGTATTTGAAGCTACTTTATATTCCCTTATTGCAGACCATTCAACAGAGTATCCTGCCTTTTTACTGAAAGTATTAATTTGTTTACTGTGATTATAAATTAAAATATATTAAATGAGATGCATTCTCTTTCACTCATCCAGAATTTACCTTATAGAAAACAATTGCTGTTGGGTGTCCTCTGCTGTGCTGACTGCAGCATCATAACAGTATAAACCACAAAACAACATGCTACTAAAACTGAAGAAAAGGAATAAGAGAAGAATTAACTAAAACTGAATGACAGGTTCCCTCCTTGTGATTTTCTTTGTTTGTCTTACTTGCTTCATTATCAGAGAATGTTGAATACAGCTTAATGCACAAGTTGCTGTGCAAGTTAGTTAAAAAGAAATAGCTTGGTATGTTTAAGGAATTTATCATCCCCTAAAAAAACCAAATAGCAAATAAAATGATATCAAAAAATTGAAAGTGAATCTCACTGAAATTTCCTCATAATTTTAATTTTATGGTGCTTTCACAGTTTCTTAATTTTGCTATGTTAATTTTGGCAAATTAGTGTGTGTCAGTTTATGTGTATCTATGTGTGTATATATATAGGATTATGTATATAGAAAGAGTACCCCATGTCAAAACAATGCAAAGAATAGTTGAAATAGCCTGCAATGATGAGAATAAGGTGGGGGGTTTTTTTGGCATATGAGACATGAAACAGTCAGAATTGGAAGAAATAAATTAAATAAGAGTGTATTATTACTAGCAGCTAACAATGTATTGAATTGAAAGAAATACAGATCATAAGAAATAGAGAGGTCTGGAGCAATAAAACCAGACAACTGATAAGCTGAAAATGCAACAAATTTTGATAATACATAATGGTACAAGAACAATAAATGAAAGATATTTTGATTTATTTCTAATGTCGTTTTAAATTCTAATCATGTGGAGAAACATGTAATAAAACGTGCGTGGGACAGAAAAAAACCAAACACAAATGAGGTAGATGTGAAATAAGGTATGTTATTTCAGATAAGGAATATGTATAACATAGACCTTCTTCATTGTTCAGAAGTAATCTTAATCAGTAAATTTTGATTCAGTCAGTTCAATGTATGAAGAGTATTCAAAAATTCTATGCAATTTAGATGTCTATATTTTTATTACATTTGATTCATTAAGATGTAAATTTTTTCAACTTGACTTGTAATTTCTTCCATTTATTTAAGGGAGTAGTTTTCTTCTTCTCAAAGTCAAGTACTGACAAGTATAATTCCAACAATAATAAGCGAAAAATTATTATTTCATCTATTGTTGAAAATAGATGGAAAAAGAGATAATTTAAGCACAAAGATTGAAACTTTATAAAAATAAAGAGAGGGGGAAAAAAGAAAATAGACCTTCTCCCCCACCCCTTTAAATTGCTGGAATGTTCTTTCAATCTCTATCTTCTTCACTCCTAATAAAGAAGAAGAAGGACTTCTAGCTCTAGAGAAACACCTTAATTATTTGACTTTATTGGAAGGTTAGGTAGCTTGAAGACAGAAATTTTGCGGCTTATAATATTGCAAATATTTTTTACCAGTACTGTGATTAATAGCAACATTGCTAAAGTGCACAAACGGTTCCAAATGGTAAAATAAAACATAGTTGGTTCTTCCCTGGAATACTGGAACATATTCCCTATTTTCTTTCCTTTATCAATAATTCTCTTCAGTACATAAATTAAACTCTAATTCAGTTAAACCTTATTAATTTGTTATTTACTGGTTCACTGCTTTTAATTCAAAATTTGTGTTTTGCTATCTGAGCACCTTCCTCACTGTAGAAAATCAGTTCAGAAACCTTCTATTATAGCTGCTCTTGAGGTCTTAAATAATAACTGGGAAACAATTTTGAAGAGATAATTGAAATGACATATTGCTCGAATCATGCCAACATTATAAACATCTATTTAGCATATCAGCCCTGTTGCTAAGCTTCAAAAGAATTGTTTCTTCTTTCAAGGAGACCTCAATGACATTTTCATAATGGAACAATAAAAACTAATACTCATAAAAAGTAAGAATCTAAAAAATAACCCCTATGTGGCTGCAGAGAGCACAAACAACATGAAGATAAGATCTTTTAAAGCATCATTTCCACTTACACTAAATATAGTTGGGTCTGTTACTTGGCAGAAAAGGAGTGTTGATCTTTCAGACTTTCAGTTTTTTCATGTGTCAATGGAATGATGTTGAAAGAATAGTTAGTCGTGGTGCAGTGCTAGTTCAAAGTCCAAGAGGAGACATGGTTCAATTTCATGCTTGCCTGGTTGTACAGGTTAACATTTTAAACAGTGTTTCGAAGAGTTTTTTAAAGTGTAACCAACTCCACTGGTAAGATGACTCCTTAGATATATTGAGAAACAACTTGGTTTGTAGTTACTTGAGGTACGCTTGGTTTTCCCAGTTGATTATACATACTGTTTTCAGTTATTTAATTTACAAATTATTTTCAAATTTTCTTCTGCATTATTTGAATTGCTCAAAATGACTTCTTGAAATATATATTTTTAAGTAGAAGTTAGTTCTTTTAACTTAATGGCTATAGCTCTTTTTAAGTATCAGAAACTTGCTGATACTTAAAGTGTGTGATAGATATTAAATACCTTTTAAAGTCACAATACAAAAGCTCAAACTGTTTTCAAACATCATGCTAAATTACAGGTCAAACTGCTCATTTCATTCCATGTTCACACTGACAAAGGGTATAGTAACTCATTTCAGTAAGAGCTCTTCAATTTTGCTTCTGAAACCACATTTAGTGCTACATACTAGCTCTAATTCTGTACAGTTTCTTCTCCTTATTTTTAATTACATTATTGAGGAGTAATGGATATTTCCTCTCTTTTGAGTCTCACAAATTGGTAAGCTTGATAGCACTCTGCTGAACACACCATTACATTTAACACAATATCTGTTACCAAAGTAAAGATAACATTCTTTTAGAGTCTGAGTCTAACCCCCGTGCTCAGCCAGGGTCATCCTAGAGCACATTCACAGGATTGTGTCCAGACATTTCTTGAATATATCCAGTGAGGGAGACTCCACAACCTCTCTGGGCAATCTGCTCCAGTGTATGGTCACCCACATAGTAAAGAAATTCTTCCTCAGTGCTTTACTGATGCAAAACTGGTTACCCATGCTATGAAACCAGAAGCAAGTAGCAATCAGGTAGATATTTTCAGAATGTGATATAGCTTAAAATATGAAGAAAATGTAACTTTTGCAACAGTGAGAAAGAGATACTCTCCAGAACAGTAAGAACAAGAAAGACTAGCCTGAAATCCCTGTGCATGTCTCTAACAGAAATGTCAAGAGAGCAAGGTGAAAATGCAGCTAAGTTACAAACACGACCACAGTCTTGCCATAATTCAGCCAGACTTAATTTTCAGGATGTTCCCAGGTGTCATTTTGGACAACTGCTCTTTCATTGTTAGATGACAGCATAGACCAAGGATAGTGCCAGTTTTTATAAATATGTGTGTGTGTATATATATGCGTGTGTGCATATATATGTGTGTGTGTATATATATGTGTGTGTGTATGTATATATACATATATGTTTTCAGAGGTATAGGATGAGGGAAGTTAAGGGCTTAGCAGTCTTGGCATTAACTGTGCTTTGTAATTTGCCTCAGGATCAGTAAGTGGTCCCTGGTTCATTTCAGTTACTAATAAGACAGAGTTTAAGACAAGGAACTACTGGGAAGGTCCTGTACAGGGCTATAAAGACGGTTAGGGGACTGAAGCACCTCTCTTGTGGTGCAAGGCTGAGGAAGCTGTTCAGCCTATAAAAGAGACAGTTAAGAGGGGATCTTATCAATATCTACAAATATTATGAGGGTATGTGTCAAGAGGACAGGGACAAGCTCTTTTCCGTTGTGACCAGTGACAGGATGAAAGGCAATGAGCACAAACTGAAACAGAGGAAGTTCCCTGTGAATAAGAGGAAAAACTGTACTATGAGGGTAACAGAGCAGTGGAACACACTGTCTGGATAGGTTGTGGAGTCTCCTTCTCTGGAAATATTTAAAACCCTCCTAGACACAATCCTGTACAACTTTCTCTGGGAGAATCTGTTTTAGTAGAGGGGTTGGCCTAGTTGAGCTCGAGCTCTCTTCCAATCCTTATCATTCTGTGACTAAAATGGAATTAAAGCTCTGGGAAAAAGAGCTGTTAGAGCTTCTGTGAGACTGGGAGGAGGACTTCTGTGAAATTTCCTGGATCAGAGAGGAACTGGAGAAGTTGTAAACTTAAATTTTGGAACAAAAGTGACACAAAAGCCCCTGGAGAAAAAGATACAGAGCTGAGAAAGGAAAGAAGATTTATTTATAAATATAGGATTAATTAGATTCCCAGGAATAAAATGTTTCTTTTAGTCTTCTGTACTGTGAATGCTGAAAGTCATAAAGGACAGCCAGAATATTTTGCGTGCAAAGAAGTTTGTCTTAAGTGATTTAATTTTGACAAGTTAAGGTCAGTTCCAAAGTTTAAAAAAAATCAAACTTCACATACACTCCAGAAGTTCTTAAATTATCCCTTAAACAAACAAGTCTTTACATAAGTTTTCATACTGGCCAATAATTTCACTTTTCTAACTGTAAGATTAGATTTATTATCCATGATATATTTATTTTACTTCTGAGAAGGCATCATGTTTTGAGAAATAATTTGGTTTGGTGAAAAATTTCTGAATTTAGTTTGGTGACATATTGTGGAAAGAATAATATTAACTCTTATAGGAAAAGGAACTTTCACATTCACATTAAATGATTCTTCCTGAAGAGGACAATGCCATTATAACTGCTCTGGAGAAAGGTGTCCCTGCCCATGGCAGGGGGGTTGGAACTGTGTGATCTTTAAAGTCCCTTCCAACTCAAATCATTCTAAGATTCTATGGTTCCATAATCTTTCTAATCTAAGGAATGAACAAGTCTAACAAGACCAGATAACAATTTTCTGCAGTAAATCAACTCATTAATGTCCCTGTCAGACTGAAGAATAAGAATTCACAGTGGATGGCCTTTTTTACATCTCTTAAAAAAAATCAGTACAGTCTAATATTAATTTGAACATTTCAAGACCTTTTTTATCTGAGGAGGAATAGAGAGTATTGCTTGAAACAAAAAAGTTCTAGATTTTATATGCTTGATATGTCCTGCTTAGTTACTCTTATCATCTTTGGCTATAAAACCCCATTGTATCATACTGCACTTTCCTTTAGAAGTTCTCTTGAGACTACTCACATCCATTTCTATTCCATATAAACCATATGTTGTAGGTTTTTGTAGTCCTCTGCAGGATAATTCTTCTTTGTTTTCACTGCAGACTTGTCCAGTGTGATAGATGGCATAACACCCATTTGTTTTTACATTTTTTACTACATGTGCAATGACTATCAACTTTTTTTTTTTTAATGAGTTTGGGAACCAGAAGTGAAAACCACCTGCTTATCTTGCCTTTGAGTTGTGACTAAAAAAGACAAAATAAGAAGTTGTTCTCTTTTTTTGGAGTAACTAAGGAAAACTGTTGGTAGCATATCCTGGAGTGCTAAGTCGGGTAGGTACACAACAAGGCATAAAAAGTAGGGAGCCTGCAACATAGATAAAGACAGGAAGACTCCTTTGTAATGACAAGTAGAGAACAAAGCTTGAAAATGGGAAGGCAGCTTCCAAAAGGAGGCCATATTGTGTTACAATCAAGAAATTCATTGATAATCGATGAACCCCTACTTGTGCAACAAAAGGTTTGCTTTCAAATTTCTCTGACTCAGCTGATTTGAGTGTTTCGTATTTCAGAAAAATCATATTTCATTTTATATTGTGATAGAAAAGTGGGAAGACACTCTGCAGTTTTAATCAATATTGTTTCAATTAATTTTTCACTAACCTTGTTCTTGTCCTATACAACCTCCATGTTCCATCAAGAAGAAGAGATTCAAGAAAGAATCCTGCTAACTGTGAGACTTGTGGGGTTTTTTGGCCACATCTCCTGGTAGAATAACCATTTGGTTCATCCAAGGTTTTTTGCTCAGTGTCTACCTGTTCCTCATTTTTACATTCTTCACCTGCTAACACCTTCCCCTCTACTGATTTTTCCAAGTGTTGACTCCTGTAACAATTTGTTTTCTCTCCAGATTCCTGTAGAGATAGCTTACACTAATTTATAAGGAGAAAACCTACAGGAAGAGTAGCCAGAAGAAAACAGGTCAACCCACCCATTTCCTACCCTACTGGGAAGAACTGCTGGCCTCTGCAGTATCAAATGCAGTTGTTCATTCTTTTATAGCCTTTCCTGAGCCCTTGCCCATTGAAGGAAAAAGCAGAGATCACCATGGCAGGGACCGACACCTCCATGACTCCACAACTGCCCATCGTTGCTGTGCCTACATCATGGGACCATCCTGACTACTCTTTCTGAAGGTTATAGAGAACAGGTGGTGGAATGAGCAGCACTTCTTATATCCACCATAACCATCAGCTGCAGACGTGGCCTATAAAGATACCTAGGGAAAAAACAGTAAGGATGAATACTTTCTGCTATTTTCCTTTCTTCCAGTGTTTCAGCATTGTGAGACTCAAGACTGAAAAAGGAAAGTGTGAGGATTCAGTCTGACATCCTCCAGATAGATGGTATGGCATGCATTGCTATTTCTAAAAATATTTCATGTAGGGATTTTTTTAATAAAGTAAGTTTTAAATGAAAACAAGACTTGGCTGTTGATTCTCTCTTTTCTTTCTGTTCTTAAGAGGCAGCATGTTTCAGCAATAAAGCATAAATGGGTTTTAGAAATCTTGATTCTCCTTTCACTAGTAAGCATCTTGTAACTTTAAGATCACTTTACTCTGTTACCTTTTTTTATTAAATAAGATGGTATTTGATTATTTTCTCACAAAAATTGTAAAATGTTGAATAGAGGCTTGACTTTAAGATGAAATTTATATTTTTAAAAATGCTCTAAGTTTAAAGCACTGAAGCAATTCTGTTAGCCTTTTACTACTGTATTTGACTTATAAAAAAATTGAAACATTGAAATGATTATGCAGTAATTCAAGACATCTAGTGGAAGGATAAACAGTTTAGATTTAGCTAAATTAAAAGCATTCTCATTGTCAGCATGACTTACTATCCCACCATTATAAACCAAATCCAGATGATTCTTATCTCTTTTCTACCACAAACAATTTTTTTTTCTATAAGAATACATACCACAGAATTGTCTGGGAATATTTGAATTATCATAAATATAAAGCTATTTTTATAGAAGAAATTCTTTAATCTGAGTGTATATTTGGATAGAAGACAAGAATCTTTAAATGAACTGCATATTTTTTTAGAGATAATGCTTATACATTCCTCCTCTACTTCCAATAACAAACTTTAGCCAAGTTAATTTTACACAGTGTGCAATTAGATGGAGAGAAAGCCACAGATTATGGTTTCATAGGAAATATAATTTCTGATTTGAATCAGCATTAACACAAATGTCACATTTTCACATTATAGAATGCAGAGTAATTGTTATAAAACCTTGAAATTCAGTTTGGAAACAATTAAGCAATGCATAATTTCATGTATTTGGACCAAAACACAATGATGTTACAAAGTAAGAACCACACTTTGAGGCTCACTGAAGTCAATGGAAAGCTAGTCCAAATTTGTGTTGGCTTTGGATCAGGCCATGCATGAAACTATGAATGAAATGAATATGTGGGTTTGTATATATATTTGAATTTGGGGTATCCTTAGGCCTTCTGCATGTAGTACATTTTTTTAATCTTCTGTCTTACAAAGAATTATCTCATAAAATTTCATTAATTTCACAGATCATTTAAGGAAATATTTCCTTTTAATAGATAATATTAAAAAGACTCATAAATCACAAAGAAAAAAAATTTCTCATTGATAGGAAGGTTTTTTCATGTTTTTAATTATATTTAATATACTGTTTCCTAGTATATCTCCTTGTTTCTGTCAAATTACTGAGTGGATCACCAGTGTCTTTGTTTCTTGGGATTTTTGCCAACAAGTACAATGGGAAATATTACCTGAAATCAAAATCTGAATTTAAATTTACAATTCTGTCATGGATTCTTAGTAATGCCACCCTAAGTGATGCCATCCACTACACCCCGATAGACTGTACTACACAATTACAGTCTTATTAACTGTAGTAAACCTCTTGATAAAGAACATAGATTAAATTAGAAGATAGTTCTGCAGGTCTTGCAGTTTAAAGATTAAGGCCAGCTCAGGGGTAATAAAACTGAGATAAAGATTACATTTCTCTCTCTCTCTGAGTGAAAGTATAAAGACAATTTTCACCTGCTTCTGTTTTCCAAGCACTGTAAGGGATTTGGGAAAAGAGCCAAGAGGATGTAGATGACATAATGCTGAGTTTTGCAATGACGAACCTTCAGGAACCTGGGTTCCAGACCCCTGGGCCATGCACCTGCTCCTCTTGCACATGTAGATCTCAAACAAATCACATGCACAGTGTGAGAAGTTACTTGGTGTTAACTACACAGGGAGTTTGGGGAGGAAAATGAAAGAAGAGCATAATCTATACCTTTAGCAGATACATAGAAACACCACTTACGCATTTTTACATTTGTCCTGAAGACATTCTCTGATGTCTTTTCTGCTACAAAGAAAGACAAAAATATATTTCCATCTCTGTGATTCTGCATCCTTATTAAACAGTAATTAGGAGATAAAGAACTTGCCTAAATTAATTTTCCTTTCAGTAGCTAGATACACCTGCCCAGATTCAAGTAAAAATTAAACAGCTATAGCTGTATACACAGTCATAGCAGTTTCTATTCTTATTTTGCAGTTGTGCATTTCTAATTTAATTTTTTGTCCATAGAAAATGTAAGGCTTGACTAGATCAGCAACTGAGAGTGTGATTCTAGAGGCAAAAGGTTTTTGCATTTGCTAGGAGCTATAGCTTGCATTCACTGAATAATATTTCTGTAAATTATCATTAAATAAATATTGCCTAAACATACAAATAATTGTTAGAAAGGCAAAGAAAACCTATTACATTCTACACTTTCTTTCCTAAGTGTGAAATATGAATTTTAGACTTTAACAGACTTAATATTTATTTGTGTAGCCCTGTAACTGAGCAAATATGGTATTGCCATTGCTACTATAAAGCTGAAGGCTTTGCTCAAAATCTCCAAGGCCTCAGGACAGAGATTTTCTGATTTTGTAGAACCCTTGTATCTTCACTTGTCCTGACTTCTCTGGAGCTTTATTTATCTGATACAGCTGTAACAGCAGTTCTCAAATATCCAAGTGATTATTACTTACTTTGTTTTGTATTTAACTTACTTCTGCACAACATTATGAAATTGCACCTATTCTTCTAACAATTTTGATAGATGTCTGTAACTAGTAAATGCCAAACCCAAATGAGTACATGTAGAATAAACTGTAAGCCTAGAAAAAAACTCAGTGTAGAGAACTGACAGCATCATAAGAAAGGCCTTGAAAGTGTGTAGATGTGATGATGACAGAGGCTACATGTCAGTGAACAACTCACCAATTATTAGTAATTAGAGGGATAAAACACAGGGAGAAAGGAAAACTGTTTTTATAGGTTATAAATATGGATGTTATATGGAAATGAAGACCAGTGAAGAATGGAAAAAGTTTTTAAAAGTTCAGGATATTTGTAAAATTAGACCTTAGAAGGAGCACCCCTGTTAAACTTAAGTTTCCCCAGTGGTGGAACTGGGGTACTAATGACCCTTTCAAACTCATACTCCCCACCCCACTTCCTTCTTAGCGAATATTGATTTGACCCTAAGACCCAAAAGGGCACTAAAAGATAAGCTTAAATTGAAGAAAAGTGTTGCAATGTGCTCTGGCCAGTTTCAGTTTGCCACATGGCCAGGCTCTGCTATCTCCCCCCTCCCCCTCGGTATCTGTTTTCTCCCTACTGGAGGGCTCTGTATTGCGCAATCCTATACAAAGCCCGCCAAATTCAAACCCCGCAGTGCTCTCCTATTGGATATTGTACCCTCCCCCGCCCCCTCGTGTTGGTATTTATGTATCTGTAACACGCTGTGCCAGTGCTTCCCCAGCACGACTCCTGTGCTGAATAAACCATCTGGGAAGCCCTCCTCGCTTGTCTCTCCTTCTTCAGCGTGCCTGGAACATCGGTGGGTTGAGTGAAACCTTACAGGAACTTCGCCAGCCCTCCCCTGCCTGGAGCAGCCTGGACAACCCCTGAAACCGCGAGCGGACGCCCAGTGCCCCTACCGACCGTGTCACAGCAGAAAAGGTGAGGATGTTAAGAGAGATTATGTGTGTATGAGTCTGCATGTGCTTTTGTAACAGCTTAAAATTTTGTTATAAGTGAAGTTTTTTTCTAGATAATTTAGACTCGAAGGGTTAGTACTATTAGGACTGGACTAACACCTGTTCAGCTAGACCAACGTAACCTGTTGCTTAAATTTTTGCTTATAAGACCATGTCTGCTTTGGGCTGCTCTTGAGAAACAGCTTTAAAGTTATCCCATGCAATTTTCCTATTTAGTCATATTTCATGAAATTCCTATTTTTTATTTTTTCCTATTTAAACCCTGCATCCGGAAGGACATTTAACATGTAGTTCACTTCAAAATCAATTTGACAAATCAAAAAATCAAAGCAAAAGAAGTGTGAAACAAAGACAACCTCATGCCTAGCTGAAATAATTGAAGTCATTGCAGTGTTTTTAGCGACTGAGTCTGGGAACTGAAGGATTTTCCCACTCTATCCAAAACATTTTAGCCAATAAAACAGAAAAGTTAACTCTACTAGTCTAGATAAGCTTCTCTACTTAACCATGTATTTGAGAAGAAATAATCTATCAAAAAGAGACTTTGTAAGAAAACTTAATCTAGCTAAATACAGTTTCACATTTACCTGCTATGCAGTCTTCTGCCAATTGTATCCAATTAGTAAATACTGAATCCATCAGCTATATGAGAAACCTATACTGTACTTCAGTCTTTTTCTTGGATCTTACTCTAGTTTCATCTGCCTAATGTAAAAGCACAGTTCCATTTGTCAAAAACAGATGTGAAAGTAATTTTAGAGTGACAGTAAAATGAGGGGAATTAATGAGTATATCATTATAGGGAATATATGTGAAACAGTCACGAAGCCATTTGAAATTCATAATTTTGTGACTTGCACAGACTGATTCTTCAAGAAGTTTCTGTAATAACTTCTTTTGTGTGTAGTACTTTTTGTGGAAGTTTCTTTTTTCATTTTTTTTTATCATTATATTGAAACTTTGTGTTTTCTTGGTGGAAGATCTACAGTAATTTGTGAGGCTGATACTTAATTATGATAACTCAAGTGACATTTGACAGAGCTGATAATAAAACAGTTGCACCCAGAATATTTGATTGGGGATTATTGGTGAAACATCGAACTGACTCCGATCTTTCTTACTAAATATAAGCCTATTTTGATAGTTGGTATGCCTTGTTTAGAAGGCAGAAATGAGTATAATAATGTGACAAAATAAAACAATCAAAAAATACAAATTATATCAGTCTCTCACCTAGACTGAAGTCCAGTTTTTCACAGTTAAGAGATTTATTTCATTTGCTTCTACCATTATTGACCTTTTCCCACTTATCTAAATTTTTTACTTAAGAAGAAAATGAAATTAGAAATGTGCAAGAATATACTTTTCCAGCTGCTAGAATAGGATTTTATTTCCTCCTGTGCAAATAAATGTATTCTGGATGAATACTTCCCTGCAAACTGGTAGATCCAATTCATCAAAAGCAGTTGAAATGTGATGAAACTTGTGATGAGGCCAGAACTAGGATAGAATATATGATGGAAAGGCACATGGTGGGAGGCCGAAGTTCCCTGGTAATTCTTAGTCTAAGTTCTCCTGAAATCTTTTAAGCCTGCTCATATCAGCAAAACATTACAATTCTAAATTAACAGCAAAATTAATCTAGCAGGTGCCTTTGGACATATTTTTTTACATCTAGGAATTTCTAATAGATTAAACAGTGGAAAAATGAAGAAAATATGATAAGACTGCATTATGTTCTACCAGCAGTGGTGAGGAAAGGAGTGTTTCTACTCCTATAGATATGATACCAACTTAGCACTGGATTTCCAGAGAGAAAATAGTTGCCTTAATGATACCTTTGTGACTGAGACCCTATGACTTGTGAAAAGAAGATCATAACTGAAGTAATGTTCTTAACACTAGTACAGTACTAACACACTGTGAACATTAGGTTTTTGTTTTTCTGTGAAAAGGAATAGAAAATGAAATAAACCCAAATAATTTCTTGCAGAAGAAATATATTTTATAAAATAAATCATATGTTATCTTGAAAGGTTACAGTTAAACTTGATTATCATAAGCATGGATCTGTCATTGCCATGACACTAAATAGCAAGCTTATAATACTAATCTGTTATTAGAAACTTTTTTTTTTCTTTAATCAGAATGCTGAAGTATAAAATTCCCTTATTCATAACTCTTGAGATCCATGAATTAAAGTGACTGTAGTGCAAGTCTTCTGGAAGACAGGAAATTATGTATTATGTTATCAAATAGATTTAAATAACTTCACGTAAGAAGGAACAAAATAAGAGAATAAAGGGGAATGGAATCTAGAAAATTCTGGGCTAGTTTGGTTTCTGCCTTTATATAAATTTCTCCTTTAAATTCTCTAGCCATACCACCTTTAAAAAAATTAGACTCATGATAGAGATACAAAAATTGATGTTTTTTATTTCCCCCCTTAACAGTCAAATATTAATATAAAAATTTTCCACTAACTATTGAACAGAAAACTTCATGTTCTTTAAGGATGTATCAGAAGGGTAAAAACAGTGCACTAGTCACTGCTATTATAATTTGTGAGTGTGCTTGGACTTTTTTTCAAGTGGAAATATAAAGCAAGTTTCACTATCAGCTTTTCTGAAATATTTTCACAGATTGGAAAAGGTCCAGATCAGGCATCATGAAGACTACGTGAGGAAGCAGATAGAGCACCCTGGCTATTTTATTTCCATAATCTGTCAGCAGAACCCTCACAAAGACAACCTACACTACTCATCCAGAGTGAGATTTTGAATGAATCTCCCAGTTATCCCTGTTATTTTTCTTCATTTTGCATCATGGAATGGTACCCAAATGTTCAAACAGAATTCCTTTCAGATGAAGCTGAATAATGTGATTCATGACTATACCAAAATTCCACACCTGCATGTAGTTCATGACACCAGAGATGAACTAATTTGAAGAATAATAATCTTTGAAATATGTCTAATGTGAACATCAGTACCTCGGCACCAGCTGTTCCACTCTACAGACCCATTTCTACTGGCCCTCACTGTAGGCTAGTGTAGATAACACCTTGTCACAAAAGAAATCAGGGAATTTCAGCTTAGAATGAAATCTCAGAGTATTTTTATAAGACTTATAGGTAGGTGGATGCACCCTCCATTCAATGTAACTTCCTAGGAAATGTTGTTTCTCTTTCCTCAATTTTAAATCTAAATAACCTATTCAAATTTTGGGTTTGCTCCATCTTCTTTGTCTTTTCTGCCAGATAATTTCCCATCATATTCCTTATGGCAAGAGTATATTCCTCTTGTTTTCTAACGCAAGTATCTACCACAGCATAAGAAATACAAGTCAGCATTTCAGTCCAAACTCTGCTTTAGAGACCTGAAATAACAAAGCAAGCTCCCAAAAAGTAATATAATTTGCAGCTGCCTTCCCTAATTAAGGCTTCTGACTAGTATTCACAAGGCAGTGAACTCAGCTAAAGTTCCCGTTACAGTATCTAGACTGGACTACATTGCATCCATTTTTCTTGTTGATGCCACAAATTTATCCAAAGCAAACCAATTATTTTTTTTCTCAGGTCTTTAGAGGGAGAGTTACAGTGTGAACCAGAGCACATTAAAATATATACCTTTTAAATATGTTTGCATTCCACTCAATCTCTCTTTAGGTACTTCTCACCTTGATGTATCCCATTTGTCGTATATCTGTTTTATTTATCTAATTTAAATATAGACTTCAGTGTTTCGTAAGACAAAAGAGTGTTCACAAAAATTTTTTCCCCCATTATTTTGATTCCAAACAGCTGTGTTTCAGTGTTGATTGGTTTACATCTAGAAAGACCGTTAAAGCTCATTCTTTGTTCTGAATAAAACCCATCATGGCGGAAAAAGAAAAAACAAACAAGCATAATAATTGAATAGCATTTTGTTTGCAAAATTTAAAACATTCTGTTTCCCAAAAGTTCATGTGAGGTGTAAATACATGAAGATCAAAGAGGTCAGTCACTTAACAATTCTGGATGTTCAGAGCAAAAGTGTTTGTACTGAGCTTATAAACTATGGCCTAAAGCACCAAAAAGTTAGGGAGTGTCTCATTTTCTCATAAAGCAATGGTTTCTTCAGAAAATGAAATAATTTAATACAGTTTTTATGCATTTCTGCAAAGTTTGTTAAGGGGTAAAGATCACAATTTTATTGCTGTGAAAGTTTTAGTGGCAGACGTGTATTTCTATCTATGAAATATAGGTTGAATTTGAGATGTGAACCATCTCTTTCAAATAATAGGGCAAAAATACAATAATCAGAAAAGATCAGGAGTGAAAAGGAAAAATCTAATGAAAGACTCTCAAAATTTGACTTTTTTGCCTTCATCCTAAGTTTCTTGTTACTAAACCTTATATAAATTTACAATAAAATCACTTATATCTGCAGTACTTTGCAGTTTTTTACTGAAGAATTCTAATATACATCCTCTTCATGTAACTTCAGTTTAGTAAAGTGACAATAGCAGAAGGTGTGTATTATACAGAGGAAGAGTTCTAAATGCATCAGTATAGATCTGATATAACTTATTGTTTAGTTTGACTAGTTTTCATCAAATGGCTCTCTACATGTACAGACATACCTGCCCCAAGTATATTTCTCTTTTTAATCTGAAAGCTGAACCCAATGGAAGATGTTGCCTGATCTGAACAGACTTTGGGCAGTCTCTCACCAGCAGTCATTTAGAATGTAGGCATGCTTGACTTTTCCTTGTGCAACACTGATTTAGGGAAACTCAGAAAGGGAAAAAAACAAACAGTATTCCTTCAGTGAAGAAAAGAAGCTGGAAAGGAGCTACATTTATGTATATGCATATGATAGTTGATTTCATTTTTTATCTGCCAATTACGAAATGTGTCATTTAATGTATCATATTTTTCCTTACCTACTAATATTAATAGTCTGTTAATTATCTTGAAAACAAAACAAAAAATCCCCCTAAAAACAATGCAAAACAAAACAAGACCTATAACCCCCAAAATATGACTAGGGAGAAAAAGTATTCATTTTCAAAGAGTATTTATGTCTTTAAATAAGTAATTTAATTCATGTTAATACTGCTGTCCTTGTGCTGACAAAACTGTATGAGGGGTATTATACTGAAAAAATGTATCTACTTTCATGATATAGTGGGATTACCAAGCTAAAAATATATTTGAAAAGAAGAGTGCATCAATAATTTCAGAAGTGTTTCCCCACTGCAAGATATCTGTTAAAACTGTGCTTTCCCCTTTTCAAATTCTTCCTGGCACATGTTAAATCACTTGCTGTGTGGTTGTATTGGACAAAATGTTTTTACTGCCAGGAATGGCTTGAAAGAAATGGTTTTTCTCTCGAGCATTTGAAGAAATAAGAATAAAAAGCTTAAGTTTTGCCAAACAGGGACTTCAAAGTTTGGCCTACAGATGGTTATGCATGCTTGCAATACTTGCACTTCATATGTTGCAACTTCATTTCACTTCCTCTTCCATCTTTTCAAGTGTTTTTTGAAATGCCTGCAACAAAAGAAGTGTGGTGTACGGGTGGGAGACATTTGAAAGACAGCCCTTTTAAATAAGCTTTGAATGTCAAAGGAGATGTGCTTATGGTGTGACAGATGACAGTGCTTGTTCATGGAAGATTTAATTTTAAAGAATAGAGCTGGCCTGAAAACTTGGGACAGGAAATTTTTGGCTTCGTTTTTCTTCTAGCACCAGAATTAACTGATTCAAGACTTCTGTGGTTATAATAGCTTGGCTTTTCAAAGAAACTCATGAATGTTAGAATAAGGATTCAAAAAAATTAGATTTAATTTTGAAACATCCAAAACACTTTGAGAGGATTTAAGAGCTCTTATGGCCATATTTTTGTAAGCAATAAGAAAATTATTAGCTTCATTTTAAAAACATAAACCGGAATAAGGAAAAAGATATATCTTAATATTCCTGACAATTAATTATATATCATAGATTCGTATTATAAAAGAGTTTGGGTTGGAAGGCACTTTAAAGATCAAAAATAATATGCAAGCTATCAAGATAATAAATAAGATAGTAATATTCACATGTAATACATGTGATAATAATATTCACATATATAGACCCTGAAAAAATTCTGAAATACATAGATGAGGTATAAAATTTTAACAGTGTTAGATAAGGCAATGAACTATCTTAAACTAAGCTTCTGCAGTAGATGTGGCTAGATTTTTAACAGATATTGTGAATCCTGCTATTTAAATTACAATTATATCTACAAAAAGATTTCCATCAGAAAATCTAACACAAAATTTCATCCCATTTTATTTTAAAGGATGAGATAATCAAATATAAGTGACATTCTGTTTCTGAAGCTATTTGTATATTGAATATTAAAATAATTTGGTTTTGTTTGATTTTTTTTCCCTTGGGACATTCTGAATGTCATACTGAGCTATATGTTCACATGGATCATAACAGACTGTCATTTCTCTTAAGCCTGAGTATAAACTCTTGTAAATAGTACATATGGGAATATACAAACAACTGAAAAAAAAAAAAAAAAAAAAAAAAAGGAAAAAATTTGAATCTATTTATATTGAGAAACACTGCTTTTAGGGGGAAAAAGTCCCATGGGCCTGAAGTCCTGCCAGTATTATTTTGAAGGATGGAAATAAACATGTATGTTCTATTTTAAGGGACATTGCACAGATTTAAGAACACGTTACTTTTGGAAAATAGAAAGGAACTCAATTTCCTTTTTAATTTCCCACCCTCCCTTATTTCAGAATTCTTGGTTAAACTCTTTGCTCTAAATTTTATAATCCAATCTTAATTTAAATACATTTTTATAACATGACCTATGTTGTTGTTTGAAAGATTGACTTTTCTGTATCTGACTTGCCTTAGTTATATATAGTAGTGTTTAATGAACTTAAAAAAATTAAAATGCAATTTTAACTTTTCATATTCTAGGTTCACATGTTTTTATTCTAGTGAAAATTAAAATATCTGTAATTCTCTCACCCTGCCATGTCTTTCCCTCTTACGTAATTACACTTTATACATTTTCTTTGCATAACAATTCTCAGATTTTATGAATATTTTTTCTCATTAAGTCAAAGAAGCCACACTGATTTATGTATCATGCCTTCCTAAGTAGATAGATTTTATGAAATTATTAATACCATCAATAGATACAGCAGTGAAGAACAGCCACCTTTTTTTTAAATTTCCAAATGAATTTTTACCTTCTTTTCACTTAGCAACTACAACAGGAGAAGCTGTTAGCAAAATGATGTATCTGCTATGTGTTCATGAGTTACAGGAGAATAGTTAATCAGTGCTTGCCATGTTGGTTTAGAATACATTTTAACTTTATTTTAAAGTGAGAAAAGTATTTTCCCTCATTTCAGAAGAAAAAAGAAAAGACATAGTTCATAACACACCATACAAGACCATGTTTCAATTAATAGCGGAAAAGCAGCACACGGCTAAAATGAATTACAGAATTGACTTATTAGTAAGCCATGAATATTCAAATATGTCTTATTCCTTGATTTTGGTGAAATATTATGACAGAGCAGTATGATCAATCTGGTGAATTTCAAATTGAGTTATTCAGATTATGTTAGTTATTAAGTATTGATATTTCCTGGGATAGGGACATTCTTCTGCTGGAATGTAGCCTGTATGTGTTTCATGTGAGCGTAGGCTGCATGTGGATGAGAATAAGAAGGAAACCTGTCTGCCAAAATATAGTCTATATTATTAAGAGGATATTATTTACATATTTTAATTATGGAATAAACATAAATAGTTAAGAGACTACAATAAGACAGTGTTTTACTATGCTAGAATGATACTTCACTGGAAGCAACGTCAGTGAGTGATTTTTTTATTGTGTGCATTTTAGTATGGATCATCTGTTCCTTGGTTTCCATGACATTTTCTCAGTTTCAGTGACTTCACCCTGGATAGTCTTGATAGGCTTGATAGCTGGATATCTTGATAGTCTGATCAGTCTTCCTCTGATGTTGCTTGGCTGCGTGGGAGTAGTCCTTATGCTGCATCTTGTGTGATCCTCCTGCCTCATACATGGAACAGATCAGAGAGGCAGATTTAGTAACAAATGGGCAATATATGTGCTAAGTAGCGCCAGACCAGAAGCAGAATTTGGAGAAGATTCAGGTGTCTGACAAGGGATATTAGTGGGAACTACGGCTCACTGGACAGAAATGATCATGTAATAGGCTTTTGTAATTAGAATGGTATGGTGGATGTATGAAACTATCTAATATGCTATCCGAACAGAACACATAGCAACTACTGCTTCTCTGCCAGTGCTCAACATGGGTTTCCCATTTTGCTAAATTAAAATTTCTAATTAAATCCTAATGTAGATGAGGTATTTCATTTCTGTTTACTCATTAAATTATTAAACAGAGAAAAAAGGTGGTAGAGATGAACAGTAAAAGTATAAAATTAAGCACTAAAAAACAGTAGAAAGTAATAGATATGGAAATAGAAAGTGTTGAGAGAAGAGTACTTCACATGGAAAAAGAAAAACAAGAAAAATTTTAAGCTATTTATTTAAAGTCTAATGCCATGAGTGAATGGAACCTTGCAAAGCTGAGAAGTAGGACTGATGGAGGATGGCGCCAAGCTATTCAGTGAACAGCTGAATTGTCTGCTCCTGAGGTCTGCCTGGAGAGAGCAATCAGTACATTAGTAATCTGCAGTAAGAAACAGGGCAACATACATCAGGAGGCCTTGCAAACAAAGGGGAACAGCCTGTCATCTGTATTACAGAGTGAAGTGGAAATAATTTGGGAATGAAACAGAATTTATTATGTGGTGACCTAAGCAGATTGTGGGAATATACAAGAGTAATTATAAGATACCACAAACAATATTGGGAGGTTGTGCAAGACATGTTTTTGGCTGTTTTGTGAAGGGATCAAAGACGAAGAAATACTTAGACCAAGGAGGTTTGGGTTAGAGCAACTATGGGGACATGAAAAGGAAAAAGGCATAAAAAGTGTTGGTCAGTTTACAAACAGGTTGCTAATCCATACTCGTGGCCATTCTTTGCACCTGATCACCACAGTCTCTCCTATTTTCTCATTAAAATCCATCTCTAACTCTTTCTCAGAGCAAATAAATCTATTTCATATGCCTGGGTTTGTATAGGCATTTGACTGCCTGTCAGTGGAGCATGGGTCATATCCACTTTCCACTAATGAACTTCCATCCTGATCAGAGAGGGGAACAGGAAAAGGCCAGAGGTGTTGTCTGTGTCCTTGTGAGTACTGAGTGTCTGTGCTGGTCTGTGTGTCTGTCTGTGAGTATATGTGTACACGTAGTATGTGCATGGGTTTGCCTGCCTTCTCGTATTTATGTGCTCAGCCTCTCTGCAGGTTGTACCTATGGACAGGGAACTGTGACTGCCTTAACTCTTTGAGACAACTGAATTAGGCAGCATCTAACTGAAATGAGGTTAAACTGTTATAAATCAAGTTTTGTATGGGGGTCAGAGAATTTGAAATAAAAAATTATGAGAGAAAAGAAAGAGAATGATCTATGAGTGACAAGGCTGGGTGATGGGGAAGAGAAAAACAGGAGCAGCATGAAAACTTGTAGTTCCTGTTGCAGCACCAAAACGTAACATGATATTATATATATAAAGATCAATGTTTTTCATTACACAATGCACCAGGAAATATAATTTCACCTATTTCCTTGAAACATAATAAAACAACCTTTTGCACCTGCTCAACTTCCCAGCACAAAAGTCAGTAAGATGCAGAATGAATGGGTTATTTGTTTAAAGGGTATTATATATGTTTAGACTAGTCAGTAGGGAGACAGAATTGCAGAACTAATCACTATAAAGTAATCCAAGTATCAATGCAGTGACAAATGCTGGCATGAACAGTGGGAATAAGTTGCAAAGTGTGCAGAAACAAATTTATATACACATTATAAGCAATGATCTGGATATTAAACAACAGTGCTTGTAAAGTTAGCTTGAATCTTGTCTTTCTGAGGAAAAAAAATATATTTAATTAGAAAAACAAGACTGTATAGCATGTAAATATGGTGTGTTTTTTATTATGTGCTCAAAGCTGTTGCGGCGCTGCGGTTGCCC